>JANAVB010010070.1:0-27500 GCA_029216955.1 Iris pallida
GAGAGAGAACTGTAATAGAAATATCTACTATAAGTAAGGAACTAACAGTGGCTAGTGAGTCAGAGTACAGGATAGCACATGTGAACGAAACAGATTAGTACATGATCTACACTAAGAGTTGTACATGATCTACACTACTATAGAATTGTTCACATGACTACTAGCACTCCCCCATTCCCCAATTAATACACAAGGATCTAAGCAGGTTATGTTATTGTACATGATATCACATGGGGCCCTTGAAAGGGTGAACATGATAGTATACATGAAGGCTCTATGAACATGAGAGTACATGGTTCACAAGAGTGTACATGTATGGTAAAAGCACAGGAGTATATGATGAAAGTGAAACGCACATGACACAATGTAACCGATGCTCCCGAGGGGGATAACATCGCATGAAGAGATCCGTATAGTACTAATCCGTGATAATGTCGTGACAGCACAAGTAAAGTAATTTAATGCAGGAAATAATTCTAAGCAGGATATGAAATAATCGGAGAATGTACTCGCTCCTGGTATCTGAGTGTCCAATATGAAACGTACTGTCCAAGGAGTGGTGTCTGGCTCCTAATCAGAACAGCACAAGTCACAACAAGTCTAAAATAGTGTAATGAAGTCCTACTATGCATTTTACATGATTCTAGGTCAATCTTGGCCAAAGTCAACTCTTGGTCAACTCTGGTCAACCCTAGAAGTCAAACTAGGTCAACCAAGTCTAATTTAGGTCAACTAGTCTACCCTAGACTACATTAGTCTAAACAAGTCAAATATATATCTAAAACCTATCACTCTATATATATATTGAAGTCTAACCATACCACATATATACATATTCATCACACTACACAATATATGCATTCACTACTCTACACTTGATGTATACATCCTATATAACCTTAGGCTAAGTATAACCCCTACAACATTAAGCTAAAACATAGGAATATATGTATATATATATATACACTCATACATTATACACACATATATTATATTCATATAGATAATATATATACATATTTGTGATACAAGAGAGAGACCTGTGTGTGGGTGTGTGTGTGGTGAGGTAAGACAATGTGCAGGAATAAAAAAACAGTAAAGAAAGAGGGAAAAGTGTGCAGGAAATGAACAGTGAAGAGAGAGTGAGCCAAGGCTCTGTGTGTGTGCCTCACAGGAAAGAAAAGGAAGGGGAAACCAATTCATACCTTCACAACAGTTCTCAGTGTAGCAAGGATTTAACTAATGTGTGTATAAGTGAAAAGTGTTCAGCCAAAAACAGGGAAAGGAAACCAAATCACAGAAAAAAAAATGGAAAAAGGAAATCAGTTCAACATAAACCCCATGTACAGTTCATTAAGGTCCCAGTTAGGATAATTCATCAACCCAAACATGCATATTAGGATATCAATTCACAGTTGGAAACTTCCAGTTATAACCATGAAACAAATTCCAGATTTCAAACCAAACCACAACCAATTCGATCCAAATTCGACACACTAATAGAATTTACATAGGTGAACAAGTTAGGTTCTTAATCTGCACTAATTAACAGTATATAATAGGTTAAATTGATGACAAAACTCATTTTGCAAAAATGGAAAAAAAAAAGGAATATGTACTGATACATTGGTTCCAGGAAAGAATTAGGAAATGAGAATTAATCATTAAATTTAATCTAAAAGCTAAAACAGTGGTTGGTAAAATGGATACACTTGTGTATGTGTCACTCAAGTGGTTTGTGTCCACCCAAGTGGACACAAACGTGTCCATTCGAAACAATTTACAAAACAGTGTACAGTGAGCTGTTCCTCGTGCACGTGTGCACGCGTGTCGTGCACACGACACAGCACGTGTTAGGCCACGTGCTCGTACACACGTGTACCCCTATACTAGGGCTAGGTCTAGGTCAACCTGCACAGTGTCCTAGTGTGTCGTGTCCGACGCTACAACGCCGTATCAGTGCGTGTTTTCAACAGTACGACGTGCAGTGTGAAATTGGTACGGGTGGGAATTCTCCCAATCTGCTCGATAAGATGAGCTAAAAATTGGTCTGAGTCATGTCAGACAAGTGTCCTAAGTGTCACCAAAATTTCATCCTAAATAGTGTCATATCGTGTCCGCTAGGACACCCGAGTGGCAGGGGAATACTGTACGCGCGTGTCCAATCAACAAATCTGACACACAGCGACACAATAATCACCACAGAAGATCAAAATGCATAAGCAATAGTAAAACTAATTTTCCTATTTAGAAACATCACATAAAGGAGGTCGAGATGCCCTTTGAGGCATTTCGACAAACACTAGTACTAGGGTTCTGATACGAGTCCAGAATGGACATGAAACTCACGAAACCCGACACAAAACCTATACCGATGCTTAGGGGACTCCTAGGGCTCCCTAATGATGAATACAAAATGAAAATCCATCGAGAAATGGAGAGATTACCTATTCTTGAACTATGGGTAAAAAAGCCCCAAATGGAAAGATTTCCTCAAACCACCAAAATCTCATAAATTGTTTCCTTCCTACAAACAATCAATACCAACAGCAAGAACAATGATATTAGGATCTAATGCAACTAGTTTGGGAGGAAAAAGGACCTAAAATGGATTTATATGAATTTAGAAAGATGGGAACTCACCTCTTTCTTTTCTTGAAATAAAATCCTAGGGAAGGAGGCTAGCCCTAGATTTTAGGAGGGGTTTTATAGTGGGGGAATCCCAATAAGGATAGGGTGGCCGGCCATCATGGGCTAGGTTAGGGTTTGAACTAGGTTGGCTAGTCCTATTAGGTTAAGTCACAAATGACTTGTGAAATCACAAGCCATTTCTCAAACCATTTAATTCCTAATTGCTTAAGTCAATTTCTAATGAATCAAAACCCACTAACCTAAGTCATACTAGGTTAGACTAGAGTCACAAATCCTAACCAAGCTCATACTAACTAGGCTTAGCTCCTAGGTTGGTCTACATGGGTCCAAACTAGCCAAAATCAATCTAGTCCAAACAATTCCAAAATAATTCCTAAAATTCCCATAAATTCAAATAAATTATAATAAATTTAAATTATCCCAAAAATGACAAAAATACCCTCATACTAGAAATGTGGTAGTGACAAATCTACCCTTCTTAAAAGAATTTCGTCCTCGAAATTGAAAGGCGAAATGCAACTGATGAGAAGGATAGAAAGTATACCTCAAGGTCCAAAAAGATAAGGGTAGCGCTCGCGCATCTCATCCTCCCGCTTCCAGGTAGACTCTCCTGGAGAATGATGCCTCCATGCGACGCGCACCAAGGGTATCACCTGGTTCCTCAGAACCTTCTCCCGTCGATCCAGAATCTCCACAGGCTGCTCTGGATAGCTGAGAGAAGGCCCAACCTCTATCTCTGAATGATCGAGCACATGGCTAGGGTCAGCCACGTACCGCCTCAACTGTGATACATGAAATACGTTGTGGACCCCCACTAGTACAGGCGGCAAGTCTAGCCTGTATGCAACGTCACCGACTCTCCCGCTGATAACGAAAGGGCCGATGAAGCGCGGGCTAAGCTTCCCGCCTCCACCGAAACGTATCGTACCACGAGTCGAAGATATCCTCAAGAAAACCTAGTCTCCGACCTAATCACAAGCAAGGTCTCAATTAATTATAATAAACAACATGATCAAAAATCACAAACAAGGAAACCTAAATCTAATCCTACTCTAATCTGTACCTCAAACTCCAAGGGCCTCCGGTGGCTATCGGCCCAGTGCCGATGTCTGTCCTGCGCCACGCGAAGTCTGTCCCTGATGAGCTTCACCTTCTCGGCCACATCAACAACCATCTCTGGTCCCAGTAAAGCTCGCTCACCAACATCATCCCAGGATAAGGGTGTACGGCACCTACGCCCGTACAGAGCCTCAAAAGGTGACATCTCAATGCTGGCCTAGAAACTATTGTTGTAGGCAAACTCCACCAAATGAAGATGATCCTCCCAGGAACCTCCGAAGTCCAGGACGTACGTCCGCAGCATATCCTCAAGTGTCTGAATAGTCCGCTCTGACTGTCCGTCCGTCTGGGGGTGGTATGCAGTACTAAACTTGAGCTGAGTGCCCAAGCTGGTCTGCAGACTCCTCCAGAAATGGAAAGTAAAACGGCTATCCCGATCTGAGATGATGCTGACCGGAACTCCGTGGATCCTGACTATCTGCCGCATATACAACTCCGCCAGCCTCTCTGTAGATGTACCCACCTTGAATAGCAAGAAGTGGGCTGATTTGGTTAACCTGTCAACGATGACCCAAATTGCGTCTTTCCCTCCTGGAGTACGTGGCAATCCTGAAACGAAGTCCATCGTGATATGCTCCCATTTCCACTCGGGAATGGGTAGCGGCTGCAACAATCCACCGGGCCTCTGTCTTTCTGCCTTAACCAGCTGACAGACCAAACACCTAGCCATGAAGCAAGCCACCACCCGCTTCATTCCTGGCCACCAAACATGCTCCCGCAGATCTCGGTACATCTTGTTGGCACCCGGGTGTATAGAGTACTAAGATCTGTGGGCCTCCTGCATAACCTGTCCCCTGAGCTCTCCGCTGGGCACACATAATCTGGAACCGTGCCTCAAGGCACCATCCTCTGCAAGAGAAAACTCGTCCTCCAGCAATCCTGCTCGAACCTGCTCTCGGAGACACCGCAGAGCAACGTCCTCAAACTGTGCCGACTTGATCCTCTCCACCAAATCTGACTGAATCTGCATCCCCCATAGCTGCATCTGTACTTCGGGCATGATCACCTCAATCCCAAGGCTCTCCAAGTCGGCAATCAAATGCCGATCCATAGTCAAACACATGGCTGTCGGATACCTATTCAAGGCATCGGCAACCACGTTGGCCTTCCCTGGGCGATACTGAAGTAGGATATCAAAATCCTTCATCAACTCTAGCCACTTGCGCTGTCTCATGTTCAACTCCTTCTGAGTAAACACATACTTTAAGCTCTTGTGATCTGTGAAGATCTCCACCCTCTCACCATACAGATAATGCTTCCACAGCTTCAGAGCAAATATCACTGCTGCCAGCTCCAGGTCGTGGGTAGGGTAGTTCTTCTCATGGGGACGAAATTGCCTGGAAGCATAGGCAATCACCTTCCCATGCTGCTGCAAGACGCAACCCAGTCCCTTCCCTGAAGCATCACTATAAATAGTGAAACCACCTGATCCTAAAGGCAATGTCAGAATCGGAGCTGTCGTAAGCCGCTTCTTCAATTCATCAAAAGCTGCCTGACACTCCTCTGACCAAACATACTCATCCTTCCGGGTCAACCGAGTCTACGGCTCTGCAACCCGGGAGACATCCTACATTAATCTCCGATAGTATCCTGCCAGCCCCAGAAAACTCGTGATCTCTGCAACTGAAGTCGGTGCTGCCTATGTCTCAACTGCTACAATCTTCTTGGGGTCAACTGAGATGCCATCTACAGTCACCACATGCCCCAAGAAGTCCACCCGATCCAAGAAGAACTCACATTTGGAGAGCTTTCCGTAAAGCTGCTCCTTTCTGAGAATCTTCAGCACTATCCTCAAATGCTCCTCGTGCTCCTCCTCAGTCTTGGAATATATCAAGATATCATCAATAAATACCACCACAAACTGATCCAGATACTGGTGGAATACCTTGTTCATAAGGTTCATAAATACTGCTGGTGCATTGGTTAGTCCAAACGGCATAACCAAAAACTCGAACTTCCCGTACCGCGTCCTGAAAGCGATCTTGGGAATATCCTCCCCCTTCACCTTCACCTGGTGATATCCCAACCTCAGATCAATCTTGGAAAATACCCGAGCTTCGCTCAACTGGTCAAATAGATCGTCGATCCGCGGCAGTGGGTATTTGTTCTTGATCGTGAGGTTGTTGAGTGTCCTATAGTCAATACACATGCGTACTGACCCATCCTTCTTCGGCACAAACAACACTGGTGCACCCCATGGTGACAAACTCGAGCGGATGAAGCCCTTGTCTTGTAGCTCATCCACCTACTTTTTCAGCTCCACCAGCTCGCTGTTGTTCACCCGATAGACATACTGAGAGATGGATTTCGCTCCTGGAACCAAGTCTATCGAGAACTCTATATCTTTGTCTGGTGGCAGTCCCGACAAATCCTCTGGGAAAACATCCATATACTCCGTATCAAGGGGTGTGGGATCGTCTGCTCCTCGACCGAGACTCCACAGAAGACTCCGCTGCTCTGCTCTACCTAACGTCTGGAGTACTCGAACTCTGGCTCCCTCGGTGCTCTGAAGAGAACTCTACCCCCTCTACAATCAATGCTGGCGTGGTACCTACTCAACCAATCCATGCCTAGTACTTTATCGTAGTTCGGCAATGGAATTACGAGCAGGCTCACCTCCAACTCACGGCCTCCCAAAACTACTCTTCGACCCTTACAAACATCACTCACGAGGATAATGCCACCCCCGATCATGATCTTGTAAGTCCTAGGCAATGATTCAGCTATGATATCGAGTCTAATCGCAAAAGATACTGATATAAAGCTATGCGATGCACCGGAATCAAATAATGCAAATGTTGGACTGGAGTCGAGTAGAATCGAACCTGCAATCAGCTCTCATATCGCCTCTGCATCCTCTGCTGCCATGGCGAAAGCTCGCCTCTGCTGGCCTCCCCTGGCCTGCTGCTGGTGCTGGACGAACCTCTGCTGCTACGTCGGCAGGGCTGGTCCCCTCTTCTGGCCTGCTGCTGCTCTGGCTCCTCCTCCCTGGGCTGCTCGTCCCCCAGACCTAGTACAATCCCTCAGCTGGTGATCTGCCGCTTCGCAAAGAAGGCACCTCCCGAGCCTCTTTCTGAACTCGTTGAAGACATGCCCAGGCTTCTTGCAGAAGGTACAACTGACTGTCTGGTGCCTGGGTGCCTGATGCTGAAACTGCTGCTGATGAACTGGCCTCTGCTGAATCGGCTGCGGCTGGAACTGCCTCTGCTGCTGATGCTGAAAGTGGGGCCTCTTGGCCTTGCCCCCGCTGCTGCTGCTGCCCCCAACTGGGTCTCGCCCCCTCTTGAGCCTAAGCTCAAGATCATCCTCTGCTAGCAAGGCTCCCGTCAAGATCTCCTCGAACGTAGCATCCTGGTTGCCCTTGGTCAAGGACTTGACCTCCTTGACTAGACCCTTCCGGAACCTCTGGGCCTTTGCCGTCTCGCTCAAGCCCTCCACAAACCTACCAAGGCGGCCAAACTCCCCGGCGTACTCTTCCACTGAGAGACTCCCCTGGACCAGGCTCTCGAACTGCGACTCCAAGGCTCTAAGTGCTGAATCTAGGAAGAACTTCTTCTTGAAGAAGCCCTTTAACTGCTCCCACGTCTGCCCAGGTACCCCCACTCTGGGGTCTGACTGATAGCAGGTACGAGCAAGATCTCGCATCCAGCTAGCTGCGGCCTCGATCTGAAGATCTGCTGGTATCCTGGCCAAGCAGAAGATCTTCTCTATATGCTCGATCCACTTATTGGCATATAGGATCCCCTCTGTCCCCAAAAAGTCTCTGGGGCTCATTTTCTGAAACTGCTCGATCCCCGGTGTCCTCGGCTGCTGTACCACTGGTCGAGCTGCGGCTATCGTGACGGCCAACTCCATGCCTCTGTCCTGTCGAGCCTGCTGTCTGTCTATGAACTGCTGAAAATACACGAACATCTGAGCTGCGTCCACGTATCCTAGAGGCGGCTGCTGGAAGGGATCCTCTGGAATGACCGGGTCCTGCCTCCGAGTCGGTGGATGCATACCCCCTGCTGCGGCTGCCGAGGTCTCCATACGAGCTGAGGTGGCAGAAGCTGCAGTCCCCTGGCCTCGCCGTACTGGCTGAGAGGTAGCAGTCCCCTCTATAGCATCCTCATGAATGGCACGCTGCGATCTAGTCTCTACCATCCTGAAGATAGACAAACAAGAGTATCAATTTCTGAGAAAGAAGCCAAATAACAAAGGCGGACAGTTAAAAATTCAAAAGATCAGCTGACAATAAGGATTTAGATGGCAATAAAATTTTTTTTCCTAATGTGATTGAGTACCTTAAAATTAATGTTCTATATCTTACTGCAGGGTATAGTGATACTCTAGTTCGAGTACCACTACACTTCTAGTGCAGACCTGCATGGGCCACCACTAAAAACGTGTCACGACCCGCACCCTAGAGTAAGGGCACGAGACGTGGATACATCCAGCCTACGCCGCAGTGTCGGTGGTAGAACGCTGTCCTAGGTCAACAACCATCTAGCAATATATCTCTAAACAGTTTATACTCCCCGAATGGGGGTGACATAGCAGTAAAACTCAATCATAACTAGGGAAGAGATAGCACGAAATGAAATAGAACTCAAGGAAATAAATAGATCAAAAGTAGTCTAAGATAATCCCAACAACATCCAGAAGTACATGGTCTCAGATACATAATGAAAGAATATATACATCTCAGAACTCAGAATAAAGTCTAGCTAAAACATGTCTCATGACCACATAAAAGATAATAAGCCTAACTAATCTAGTCTAGGCAATCGGTGTGATATCCTCAGCTAGAGCTGGGTCCTCCTGAGGGTCCAGCTCGCAGTGTCATTTAAGGCTGTCCCATAGAAAGTGTCCAGGCAGGCCTCATCCTCGTCCTCTGTAATATTTCAACAGGTCCAGTCAGGACAGGAGCAAGTACAGTACATCTCAACAGTTCATAGCAGGTTAGAAAATATAATCATGCAGTAAAGTAAGATACAGGTGCTGAAGAATACAGTATGTAAACAGAGAGAGAGAGAACTGTAATAGAAATATCTACTATAAGTAAGGAACTAACAATGGCTAGTGAGTCAGAGTACAGGATAGCACTTGTGAACGGAACAGATTAGTACATGATCTACACTAAGAGTTGTACATGATCTACACTACTATAGAATTGTTCACATGACTACTAGCACTCCCCCGTTCTCCAATTAATACACAAGGATCTAAGCAGGTTATGTTATTGTACATGATATCACATGGGGCTCTTGAAAGGGTGCACATGATAGTATACATGAAGGCTCTGTGAACATGAAAGTACATGGTTCACAAGAGTGTACATATATGGTGAAAGCACAGGAGTACATGATGAAAGTGAAACGCACATGACACAATGTACCCGATGCTCCCGAGGGGGATAACATCGCATGAAGAGATCCTTATAGTACTAATCCGTGATAATGTCGTGACAGCACAAGTAAAGTAATTTAATGCAGGAAATAATTCTAAGCAGGATATGAAATGATCAGAGAATGTACTCGCTCCTGGTATCTGAGTGTCCAATATGAAACATACTGTCCAAGGAGAGGTGTCTGGCTCCTAATCAGAACAGCACAAGTCACAACAAGTCTAAAATAGTGTAATGAAGTCCTACTATGCATTTTACATGATTCTAGGTCAATCTAGGCCAAAGTTAACTCTTGGTCAACTCTGGTCAACCCTAGAAGTCAAACTAGGTCAACCAAGTCTAATTTAGGTCAACTAGTCTACCCTAGACTACATTAGTCTAAACAAGTCAAATATATATCTAAAACCTATCACTCTATATATATTGAAGTCTAACCATACCACATATATACATATTCATCACACTACACAATATATGCATTCACTACTCTACACTTGATGTATACATCCTATATAACCTTAGGCTAAGTATAACCCCTACAATATTAAGCTAAAACATAGGAATATATGTATATATATACACTCATACATTATACACACATATATTATATTCATATAGATAATATATATACACATTTGTTATACAAGAGAGAGACCTGTGTGGGTGTGGGTGTGGTGAAGTAAGACAATGTGCAGGAATAAAAAAATAGTGAAAAAAGAGGAAAAAGTGTGCAGGAAATGAACAATAAAGAGAGAGTGGGCCAAGGCTGTGTGTGTGTGCCTTACAGGAAAGAAAAGGAAGGGGAAACCAATTCATACCTTCACAACAGTTCTCAGTGTAGCAAGGATTTAACTAATGTGTGTATAGGTGAAAAGTGTTCAGCCAAAAACAGGAAAAGGAAACCAAATCACAGAAAAAAAAATGGAAAAAGGAAATCAGTTCAACATAATCCCCATGTACAGTTCATTAAGGTCCCAGTTAGGACAATTCATCAACCCAAATATGCATATTAGGATATCAATTCACAGTTGGAAACTTCCAGTTATAACCACGAAACAAATTCCAGATTTCAAACCAAACCACAACCAATTCGATCCAAATTCGACACACTAATAGAATTTACATAGGTGAACAAGTTAGGGTCTTAATCTACACTAATTAATAGTATATAATAGGTTAAATTGATGACAAAACTCATTTTGCAAAACTGGAAAAAAAAATAGGAATATGTACTGATACATTGGTTCCAGGAAAGAATTAGGAAACGAGAATTAATCATCAAATTTAATCTAAAAGCTAAAACAGTGGTTGGTAACATGGATACACTTTGTGTATGTATCACTCAAGTGGTTTGTGTCCACCCAAGTGGACACAAACGTGTCCATTCGAAACAATTTACAAAACAGTGTACAGTGAGCTGTTCCTCGTGCACGTGTGCACGCGTGTCGTGCACACGACACAGCACGTGTTAGGCCACGTGCTCGTGCACACGTGTACCCCTATACTAGGGCTAGGTCTAGGTCAACCTGCACAGTATCTTAGTGTGTCGTGTCCGACGCTACAACGCCGTATCAGTGCGTGTTTTCAACAGTACGACGTGCAGTGTAAAATCAGTACGGGTGGGATTTCTTCCAATCCGCTCGATAAGATGAGCTAAAAATTGGTCTGAGTTATGTCAGACAAGTGTCCTAAGTGTCACCAAAATTTCATCCTAAATAGTGTCAAGTCGTGTCCGCTAGGACACCCGAGTGGCAGAGGAATACTGTAGCTCGCGCGCGAGCGTGTGCACGCGCATGTCCAATCAACAAATCCGACATACAGCGACACAATAATCACCACAGTCGATCAAAAATGCATAAGCAACAGTAAAACTAATTTTCTTATTTAAAAACATCACATAAAGGAGGTCGAGATGCCCTTTGAGGCATTTCGACAAACACTAGTACTAGGGTTCTGATACGTGTCCAGAATGGACACGAAACTCATGAAACCCGACACAAAACCTATATTGATGCTTAAGGGACTCCTAGGGCTCCCTAATGATGAAGACAAAATGAAAATCCATGGAGAAATGGAGAGATTACCTATTCTTGAACTATGGGTGAAAAAGCCCCAAATGAAAAGATTTCCTCAAACCACCAAAATCTCACAAATTATTTCCTTCCTACAAGCAATCAATACCAACAGCAAGAACAATGATATTAGGATCTAATGCAACTAGTTTGGGAGAAAAAGGACCTAAAATGGATTTTATATAAATTTAGAAAGATGGGAACTTACCTCTTTCTTTTCTTGAAATAAAATCCTAGGGAAGGAGGCTAGCCCTAGATTTTAGGAAGGGTTTTATAGTGGGAGAATCCCAATAAGGATAGGGTGGCCGGCCATCATGGGCTAGGTTAGGGTTTGAACTAGGTTGGCTAGTCCTATTAGGTTAAGTCACAAAATGACTTGTGAAATCACAAGCCATTTCTCAAACCATTTAATTCCTAATTCCTTAAGTCAATTTCTAATGAATCAAAACCCACTAACTTAAGTCATACTAGGTTAGACTAGAGTCACAAATCCTAACCAAGCTCATACTAACTAGGGTTAGCTCCTAGGCTGGTCTACATGGGTCCAAACTAGCCAAAATCAATCTAGTCCAAACAATTCCAAAATAATTCCTAAAAATTCCCATAAATTCAAATAAATTCTAATAAATTTAAATTACCCCAAAAATAACAAAAATACCCTCATACTAGAAATATGGTAGTGACAGGATGGCACCACCATGTACTCATGCAGCCATGGGCGACCCAACAGCAGGTTGTAGTTGACTTCGGCGTCCACGACATAACAAGTGACCTAGGTTCTGAGGTTACCGATATGGCACTTTAGTCATATTTTGCCTAGCGGCTCACTTTTGCTGGCGTTAAAGCCACTAATAGTTGTATTGGAAGGCGCCAACCGGTACATTGGGATCCCCAGTGTTGAGAGCAGCGTCTTCGGGATGATGCTGAGGAAAGACCCCGGATCGATCTGAATTCGCTTCACCTTGACTGAACCGATATACCCTGTATAATACAACATCCTATTGTGTCGGTTGTGCTTGAGCAGCATGTCCTGTTGGGTGAAGGTTATATTGGGAATAATCTCATCCGTACAGTGGCAGTACGTGCATACAGTCAGGAGATCTTCAGGCTGCTTTACCTGACTGAGAAAGGATTCAGCATCCTTCAGAGCTTCACAGAGAGCTTCTCGGGAGTCCTTGGAAAGATGAAGGAGCTCAAACAGAGATAGGCGGGCGGGAGTACTGGCCAGTTGTGCCAGTATGTCGAAGTTGTGGGGCTTGGCTAACCCCGAAGCATTCTCCTTTCACAGAGGCCTATCGAAGCGGGCCTCTATCTGCTTCTGTTTATTGGCTGCTGGAAGCTTAGACGAGCCCTCCTCCTGGACAGCAGAGATGGTACAAGGAGGCACCCCCTCGACGGCAGCTTCGTCGGGTTGGGCGTTCTGTTGTGAACGTGTCTGTAGAGGAAGTGCCTCTTCCGCTGAAGAAGAGACCATACGGCAAGACTTAATCTTCCTGCCTTTGGATTTGGAGGTAGGGCGTACCTCCGATTGAGTCACCTCGGAGACAAGATCAGGGTGAACCCAGAGGACCTCTCCCCGAGATGTGGTGAGTGGGATGAGTCCACTCACGTTGTCACGAGTAAGTGGCAAGTTAACAACCTCCATTGTCGCCTTAGGGATGGGGACGACGCCATCTTGTGTTGTAGTTGGCGGCAGGGTGCCAAACTGGAGTGAAACCATATTGGCCGACACCGTCTTCTCCTCGTAGTCGACAGAGCTTACATCCGTATTGATCATGCGCTGGATGTAATTCTTGAGGACATAGCAGTCCTTGGTCGAGTGTCCGACAAACCGATGGTAGTGACAGTACCTCGGGTTGTCCACTTTCCTAACCTCGTCGGGATGCTTCGAGTCCGGCAGCTTGATCTTGTCATCCTGTTTCAGTATCTCAAAGAGTTGTAAGGTGTCTTCATCGTTGAACGAATAAACCTCCTTTGGCCTTGGTGCAGGTGGAGGCTTCTGAGTAGGTGCTGACGCACCTTTTAAGGCATTGATAGTCAACGCTTGTTTCCCCTTCGTGTCTCGTCTGGGTTTTTGGCTGCAGGCCGTTTCCCTTGTCCTCAAAGGCAGGAAAACTGACTCCCAGAAGACGAGTATTGGCCGCCTTCTTTTCCGCGGCTTCTGCTTCAATGATCAAGGAGCTCCAATCGGGAGGAGGAGTAGAATTGAGCCAGAGTTTGACTGCAGGCAGCATGTTCATGCTGCAGGAGGAGAGGAGCGCATGTTCTGGCATGCCCGAGGGCAGTCTGAAGCAGGCCTGATGGAAACGTTCGATGAACACTCGAACCGTTTCCTTTTCCTTCTGACGTATCTCTATAAGGGACGCCATTGTCATGTCCTTTCCGCCATCGTAGAAACGGTCGAGGAAAAGGTGCGTCAGGTCGTCGAAGGAGGATATGGAATTGTCGGGGAGGCTGCAGTACCAGTCGTACGCTACTCCCTTCAGTGCTCCGACAAATATGCTGGTGAGTAGCGCATCCTCCTTCGGAAGATGTCCCGTCTGAGACTGGAAGTACGTCAGATATTCCATCGTATGGCGTCAGTGTTTGTGGTTTATACTTAGAAAGATAAACCACTTTGTTCCACTCGAGGGGATAAGGCTGGGGAATCCCCATCTTTTGGCGCTCCTCTTGTCTCGTCTTGGACTCAAAGCGCTCGTGCAAGTCCCTGATCATCTCGACCACGTCTTTCGTGGAGCTGGGAGTCGGGGAAGGTGGTATCACCTGAAGTTGAGCATTTGAGGGCTCCGATGTCCGAGGTGCTTCTCGGCGATCCGTATCCAAGGATACCCGTTGAAGGGGTACACTTGATTCTCCATTGGCCCCTGGGTCGGGACCGGTAGAAGGTGTCTTGGCCAAAGCTGACCGTATCTCAAACACTGCTTGAGTCAGTATTTGCATGGAGGCAGAGAGGGTTTTGAGTCCTCCCTCTAATGTGTCCATGCGTTGGACGAGGTCTGGTGGCGGTGCATCAGACTCAGAATCACCCCCAGCCATGTATACTGTCATGACACGGCTGGAAGTGGATGGATAGGTTGATGCTTCGCTCTCGGCTTCACTCTCTTGTAGGGGAGTTGCCTCTCCTGGAGCTTCATCCTGGCCACCCCCGGCTATGTTCTGGAGAACATTCTCGACGGGAGCATCTGCAAGGGCCTGATTACTATTGGTTCCATCTTGAAGGACTTCTTCGTCGTCGAGACTCAGATCCGTGGGGGCTAGACTACCCCCGGCTGTGTTTTGGAGGATACCCTCATCTTGAAGGACAGGGGCTAGATGACCCTCAACCATGTCCGGAAGGCTGACTTCGAGAATATCAGCTTCAGTTGTGCTCTGGAAGACAGCTTCGTCTTCGGAAGGAGGCTCGAGAAGGGTCTGACTACCCCCAGTTTCCTCCAAGATCTTCTTTCTCCCCAGAGTGCCTTAAAACACTCCGGAGGACGAGACACTCGCCTAGGTTTTTCTCGGCTGGCTCTTGGACGAGGACGAGGAGTTGCCAGTCGTCTTTCGGACTGACGAGGAGATCACGTTACATGATGCAACCCTCAGCTCTTCTTTTGTTGACACCTTCTTCCCGAGGCGACGTCGGAGGGGTGTCGACGATTGCAGCCGCTAGAACACTGACTGCCTTGGTGGAATGTCACCTTGCAATAACAGTTGATAGTAACCACAGCACAAGTGCGCCCTGTGAGGGGTGTATCGTACTTATTGGTCGGCTCTCCTGATCGGCGCTTGTGAGTGATCACGTTGCACAAATTGTTGGAGGAGAGTGCCACCTTCACACCCCTTCAGGCGCATGGTAAGGCCAAGCGCCGGGGTGGTCAGGTGAATGTTGTGCCCCCTGATCTAACAACAAACAGGCGTCTCGATCAGTAGTGGGGGAACAACATTTTAAGTGACTTGAACGAACCTCAGACGCACAACCAGAGAAGGCGCGGGAGTTCAAGACCACTGGATTTGCCTTACTCGACTTGGTTGTGCACGCAATAGATGCGCCCAAGTGAGGCAAGGACTTTGAAGGTCGGCTCGTTTCTGGCGTAGAAGCACCTGAGTCGACCTTGTACAGCTTACCATCAGCAGCGTGCATGATTTTGAGCGCATGCTTCTGGCTTGCTGCTGGCATAGCACGTTTGCGGCGTATGGCCCGTGCTGCCTTGGACTTCTTCGTACCAGTCCGCTGGGGCGTATAGTACTCAGAATCTAAATTCTCCTCTCCATTACAGCGAGTGAGTATGTCAAAGACAAAGATCTTCTGTAGTGCATCAGAGGTGATACGTGGGGCATTGGCTGCGCCCCTGCTCCATCGACGTATCTTTCTCGCCTAAGAGGGAGATGGCTGGGGAATGTGGTCAGCCACACATTTTACCGAGAGATGCGCTGCACCAGTGGGCGCATCTTGGTTGCTGTGAACGTCAGCAGGAAGGGAAGACTGGATCGGTGCATCCCCTTCGGTGGTGGTGCCCGAGGCATCGACCTTGCGCACCCAGACTCGGCGGGTCTTCTTCGGCTTCGGCAGCCGCTTCGAAGGGCTCGTACTGCCTTCAGAGATGAACTCCTCATACGCCTGTTGATTGAGGCGTACGACCAGCGTCTTGTGGGAGGAGCCCACCATCACATCGTCGGATTGCGACACAGATTTCTCGGTGGAGGAGAAAGAGGTCCCCAGCAGAGTCGCCAGCTTGTCTGCCATTAAAATTCTTTTATTACAAATTTCAATACAAATAGAACAGTGTTACAAATATAGGACTTAGATGTAGTCCTAGGAGTACACTTTTGTTTATCTAGGTTCCTTGTGCCGATGGAGTGAGTGGTAATACGTTGACGATCTGACGACGGTTATCGGTTCTCTGAAGGTCTGGATTGCTCTGGGTACTGGAGCTTGCTGAGAGGAGGGAGACGTTGAGTGTCTGTATCTGTCTCTCTGGTGGTGTGTTTGTTCGTTTTTTCGTTGTTGTCCGTGTGTGTGTGTGAAGGAAATGATCCCTCTTATTTATAGTCTTGCAGGCTGGCTGCTCATGCGCACATATGTAGGATTAGTCTAGAAGTGGGGATGCCACGTAGTGACTGCTGATGGAGGCACATGGACGATACGCCCTGATCGAGGGGTTGAATTCTTTATGCTGCTGTTGTGAGCCGGCACGTAGCAGAGAAGAAGATCTTTCTGTTGCTGAGATCTTGGGAGAGCTGAGTCAAAAGACACATGTCGTCGACTCATTGCTCGAAGATTTCGGATTTGATGGGAGAATGATTTGGCAGGATGCGCCTAGGATTAGGCGCACGAGGAGACTTTGGCTCGTAACCTTTAGAAGTCACGAACCATTCTGGGCGCATGGCTTTTGAGGCGTATACGAGGCTTCAGTAGTGACTTAACTCCTGTCTTTCAGGATCAGAGAGAAGTCTGGGGCGCATGGCTTTTGAGGCGCATGCAGAGCTTTAATAGTGCCTTTTCTTCTGTCTTTAGGGATCAGTGAAAAGTCTGAGGCGCTTGGCTTTTGAGGCGCATGCAGATTTGGGCGCATGGCTGCGGAGGCGCATAAGAGTGGTTGGGTGGCCACGTGGCAGTAGCCGTCGGAGGAAAGTAATGATGATGCTGACGTTGGCGACGCTTCGTCTTCTGAAAAAAGCTGTCAACTGTTCAGACTTTGGGAGTCGTGCTGCCAACTCTGTCAGTTCGACATTTAATATTTTCGACATTCGATGGACAGCTGAGTGGGCGCATCGATCGGCATTCCACTAGGCGTATGGCGACGTATAGGGGCGCATTAGGGCACGTCTGTGTGATGTGCGGTCTGGCCGGTGCATTCGCTTCGTGACATGTCCTTAATGGTGCGACTGTTACGATCTTTGAGTGCTTTAAATAGCCGTTTTGGCTTGGCTGAATTCGAAGCGTCCGGTTTATCCATTTAATACAAATTTATTGCACGGAATTTGGAGAGCCATCCACTTGGCGCATGGGTTTGATTTGCCCGACCTACAAATAGTGGCATGAAGAGAGTTTGCTTCTCATTCTCCCACGTTCTTCCGACATGAACTTGTTTACTCGGATGCATTCTGTTGATGAGATGCTCTCGAGGGTGAAGATGCGACGCAATGTCTTCATTGATGCACTTGAAGGTGACTGTTACATCCAAAAGTCGGAGACGAGGGCTTCCGAAGCAGGCGGAAGGTGCCTGTTGCATCCAAAGATAAGGATGCTCGAGCCTCGTCTCTGTTATTCTGGAAGAGCCGCAGATCGGAATGGCGGTGCTGCGGCTTTGGGGGCTCTTTCTTCCTTCAAAGTGGGTGTCGCCCACTCTGGTTGTGTTGAAAGCTGCTCCTTTAGCCGCAAGTTGATTTGCGATACTCTTCTCTTCCTTGGTTTGGGGAGTTCTTCCTCCAACTAGAGGGTTGATTGCCACCCTCGTTCTGCTCAGTAAATGCTTCATTAGTAGAAGCATTTAGACGACGATGAGCCTGGCTGGAAGGGATGCACATAACTGAGGATGCACATAACTGAGCTGCTGAAAGGATGCGCCCTGCTGAGGGAGCATGGTGGGATGCGCCTGACTGAGGGCGCATGGTGATTGCTGCACCTATTTGAGGGCATGGTGGCTGCTGGCTGTAGACTTAGGATCTTTTTTTTTGTAGAAATTCTCCTTTGTACAATCTTTTCTAGACATGTAATAGACTTTTATATGTAATAAAAAGTCCTCTTTCAATGTCTATATTCGATGTTTTTGCTGTGAAGTACTTTGTCCGAGCTCTGGCGCATGTAGTGTCTGGCTCATAGGTCTTCAGGTTCTGAAATTCTATGCTTCTACAGAAGGGACCCCTCAGTCTTACCCTTCTTTGTGACCTGGTGACAAATGAAGACGTAACGGAGCAACTCTTTGTACACCTCCATCATCTCGGAGTTCTCTCTCCCCAAATCCAGGAGCTCCTCATTACAGGGAATGTATTCTTCGTACGGCTCGGTCCCCCAGGAAAGTTTTGATATCGCCTGTATCTCGTAAAGAGCCAGACCCATCTTCCCACTCGGAGTGAAGAAGGTACATGTGTGGTAGTTGTACAACTCCACCAATGAGATAAACATAGACCAGTTCACCTACATAGACCAGTTCACCTTTATGTCATATTGTGTGGCTCTAATAGCATAAAAAAAGTCGGTAGCTTTTAGGTTGGCCTCGTAAGTCGAGAGCACCCATTCAGTAAGGTCACTCCAAAATGGGACAGAGTATCTCCAACCTTCCATCCGTAGCTTCCATTCCGGATACGACTCCTTCTTTGATAGCATCAGGTTGGAGAGAGTCTCATCAACGTAAGGGTAAAGATTAGTCGGGACATCGTTTATTATGGTCCCAGGATGCAGCCCCCTCGTGGAGTAGGATGTGGAGCTGTTGACACACTTGAAAGTGTCCTTCTTTCGGTCGCCAGAGTTGAATTGGATCCTGCCAGAAATGACTCCATGCAGTTCAGGGGTCAGGTCTTATTTCATTTGCCTCTGCACAGCTAGATCAGTAAATGCTGACAGAGGGTATTGGCACTTCATCGATGGTAACTATATCATTTGGTTATTTAACCTGACCACCAGAGGGTCTTCTAGACATATCGTCCCTTCGTCCTCAAATCCCAGGCTGTCACCAAACAAAAAATACGCTCTTAAAGCTTCGCGCCTCTCCGAGTGTGAACTTCTCATCATTTATCATCTGCTTCAAGAACATTTTGTCCCGATCAAGCATGGCGATCACCCGCACCGAAGGCTGGTCATGGCTGATCTTTACCTGAGCATGTTTGACCATTGCGGTGACGAGGCTTGAATCCAGAGCATGGTGGGCAGAGCCAAGAGGAATCCCACCAAGAGCCGGGACAACCATGTCAACTGCGAAGACATAAGAAAAATGTCAGACTTAGAATCTACAGAAAAAAGAGCTAAGTACTGAGAAATTCTATGCACCCTGATGTTATGCGCCTAAAGGGCCTGTGGGCGCATAAGCACAAGTTCTGTGTGGGCACATAAGCACATGTTTTGTGTGGGCACATAACATGAAGTGTGTGGGCGAATGACACAACCAAGTGCATAGGCGCATAACACAAAAAAGTGCGTGGGCGCATGCATCTGTGAGCGCATAAGACTGTTCACAAAAGATGTATTTACTTTGGGCGCATATCGATGGTTATGCGTCCAAGCAGAGAAAAGTCCGAGCATCACAAATTAACGCTCGAGACTTCGTTTTTTGAGACATAACCTCACCCAAGATGGGGTCCTGAACCAGAAGAGACGCTGCCAAAGGAGGAGAACTAGCTGCTGCAGCCTTCTTGCCCTTCGGAGACTTTTTGGGAATCAAAGCAGCCTTGGGAGACATGATTTCTCGAAAGAAAGTAAAGAAAAAAAACTCTTTGAAAATTCTGAAGAAAAATAAGAGAGAATAAGCTTTCTCTCTCTTCAAGGCCTATTTATAGGCACGAGAGCTTTCTCTCTCTTCAAGGCCTATTTATAGGCATGAACGGGGAGTTATACGCCCACATGGTCTATGCGCCCACACGATATATATGCCTACGCAGAGACAGTCTTTTACAGATTATGCGCCTGCTATTTGCTGATGCGGACTACGCATAAAACAACGGACCTTTTTAAATTTCATTCCAAAACGAATCTATCGCTTCAGATTTCCATAGAAGATCTCAACAGCCACATTTTGACAGCCTGGCAAACACCTATGATCCCAAAGGGGTCATTCCTATGATGCTCCCATGAAGCTGGTGGAGACAGTTTTTTCCATGCTTCTTTCAAAGTATTCCGACACTCGTTCGAGTCTCAAAAACTTTGAAGGGAATCTTGTAGAAGCATGAAAAATACGAGACTATGTATCCCATATGAAGAAGACAAAAAAAAGCTATGTGCCCATAAAACCAAAATGGGGCTATGTGCCCACTGAACCAAAGGGAGTCTATGTGCCCAAATGGTCGAAGAGGGGCTATGCACCCACATACTCGATGAGGAGCTATGCTCCCATATGATCGAAGAGGAGCTATGCACCCATATTGTTTTCATGCAGATCAAACATGCACCCAAGTATGGGCACATAAACTTACTCCAATACTATGCGTCCAAGGCAGCAGATCCCTACAACTCAGTCAAACTCCACGATCAATCGTGCACCGAAGCAAGCGGCCACGTCAGTCTCCACGAGCAATCGTGCACCGAAGCATGCGGCCACGTCAACCCCACGATCTACCCACGATCATCCAGTGTCCATGCGCTTACACCCTCTGCGCCCAAAGGGGTGTTATGCGCCTATAGTGAAATCAGTATATTTTTCACCTGTGGGCATATAACAATTGTTTCAGTGCAAAACGATTATAAATAGGGGTCTCATACCTCTTCAAAAACAGACAAAACTGAGAATATTTCAAGAGCCAAATTGCTGCCCTTCTTGCCAGTGAGCCAAGAGTTAGTAATTTTCTTAGGTTTTCTTCCACTTTTGTAATCGGAGTGTCAACGGAGTAAAGGAGCAACTGCCGCTCGATCTTCATCGTCCCATTCCCCAGAATTCTTTTTGTACTCCGAGATACTCAGTGCAGGATCTCTCAGGCGTACTCTATTTGTGGTGCCGTGCACCAATAAGAAAAGATAACATTTTTTCTTTTTTTTGTGTGTGTCCACATCCGTATCTAAAATAGGACACACAGACGCTGTACGAGGTAGTGCTCGGGTGCCCTGCTACCCGACCACGAGAACTCGTATCGGACACTTGGACACGTGCCCTTTGGCACAGAGCTAGGGACACGACTGATATCGTGTCCACCAAGTCTCGTGTCCATTGGATTCGTGTCGGACACATATTTGGTTGTGCACGTATTTTGTACTACACAGCACACTGTATGAAACTCGTACTGACACGGTTTTGCCATGTTGATAAGGCTACACGTGGACCTGTGTTTATGTGTCGGACACGTAGTCCTACTACCCGTGCACATAAACACGAGCACGTGGACACATGTGCACTGTGTCGTGTCCCCTTGGGCTCGATACCTCCCCACGAGACACTACACATACAGTTTTTTGATACATATTTGATTTTGATTTTGTGACACGATTGTGTCCAATTCATGGACACGTTTAGACTCCTTGGGACATGTGGGACTTGTCCTAACCTCTGTACACATTATCCCCAATTTTAAATGAATATATATATAAATATATATTTGAATGTATCATATATATATATGTATATATATATGTGTTAGTTCATATATCCTAACTGAACAGGTATTTGATGATTTCGAAAACTGGATGAAAACTGAGATTGGATTTGGGTTGTAGGTTTTGTTTTGATATTGAATTGTACACTGTAACGTTGATGTGATTCATTGAAAACTGAGATTGTATCTTTAAATGCAAGACTGAATTTAGGGTTAACTTAAAATTGAGATTCACTTTGTGTACACACACACACCCTCATGAACCTGAGAACACACCCTATATTGCATAACCTGTTACACATATCTGTCCACTGTCACACACTCTATACTGCCACACACACCCCCCCCCCCCCCCCCTCACACTCTCTTTCTATCTATATATATAACTATCCTTTTTTATATATATGTAAATGTTTATATATATATATATATATATATATATATATATATATATATATATATATATATATATAATATGTGTATTGTTAGCTATATGGTATATTCATGATATGCCTTGGTTTAGCTATGTGGTATATAGGGTATATGCTATATGTTAGCTATATATTATACATATAGGTTATACATATATACATAGGCTTGACTAGACTAGTTTTGACCAACCTAGACTAGTTTTGACCAACCTAGACTAGATTTGACAAGACTTAGACTATGTTGACTAGTTGACCATAATTTGACTTGGTGTTGACCAGAGTTGACCAAGGGTTGACTTTGGCCTAGAATGACCTACAATCATATAGAATGCATTATAAATTTCAATATTACCCTCTTGGATACATTGTAACCTGTGTTGCTCTAATTGGGACTCAGTTATTCTGATTTGGTCATCTATTCTTATCGGACATTCAGGATATAAGGCGAGTACATTCTCTGATCGTTGTATACTTGTTAGGACTTATATTTTTGCTCTAGATCACTTTACTTAATGCTGTCACGATGTTATCACGGATTGGTACTATATGGATCTTTTCATGAGATGTTATCTCCCTCGGGAGCATCGGATACGTCATGTCATGTGCTTTTCACGTACATCATGTATTCCTGTGCTTTTACTATTCATGTGCACTCATGTGATTCATGTACTCTCATGTTCACTGACCCCATCATTTATATTATTCATGTGCACACATTTATTGAGCCCACATGAAATCATGTACGTAACATAACTTGAATAGATCCTTATGTATTAATTGGGACATGGGTGAGTAGAAGTGGTTATGTGGATCATTATCCCCACTAGGTATTCATGTGAAATTTCATAGCTTATTCATGTGTAACCCAATCCTGTTTACATAACCGTATTGTGCTCTAAATTACTAGTCACTTACAGTTCTTACTTATCATGTATATATTTTTAGTTTACAAATATCTCTCTTGTTTTCATGTATATCTTCTTATAGTTCGTGTATCTTACTCTTTTGCATGGTTTACATTTTCTGTCATGATATGAATTGTGTGTGATGTATTGTGCTCGTTTCTGTCCTGACTGGACCTGTTAAAAAATTACAGAGGATAATGAGGACTTCTTTACCACATACTACATAGCCCACACAGATGATACCTGTGAGCTGATTCCACAGGAGGAACCTGCAGCAGTTGATGACACCATCCCTTTAGTCTAGGCTAGTTAGCTAGACAGTTATCTTATTTCTTGTTGTCTTGTCTTATTTTGATAATTCTTAGTTGTATTATTTTTGGATGTTGTTGTTGTTGTTGTGTCGTATAGACACTTAGACTTATTTCTCTTCTGTTTGTACTTCTTTTGGAGATTTTATATTTATCATATCGTGTTGTTTCTACCTTAGATTGTGATTGAGATGTACCTTTTATTATCCTCCGTTCGGAGAGTATATCTTGTACAGTTACATTTATACCGTGTTAGATGTTGTGACCTAGGATAACGTTCTACCGTCGACACTGCGACATAGGCTGGACGTAGCCACTTCTTATGCCCCTACACCGGGTGCGGGTCATGACAAGTTTTTAGTGGTGGCCCATGCAGGTCTAATTTTTGTAGTGGTATTCGAACTAGAGTATCACTACAGCCTGCATTAGGATATAGGATATAGTTTTGAGGTACTCAATCACATTTAGAAAAAATTCTTATCTAAATTCCTGCCATTTAAACTCTTGCTGATAATTGCTTTCCTTTAAAATAACGGTCCTCCTTTGATTGTGTCGCTTCTTTCTCAGTATTGATTCATTGTTTGATCTGTCTCTAGGATGGTAATTGAGACATGATCGCAGCGCCCCAGCACGGAAGGTATATCAGAGAGATCTGCCACTTCTCGTCTAGTTCAGTTGGGACCTGAGACAACAGCTCCCCTAGTACCTACTCATATTGGAGCCTCTGCAGCTTTCGGGGGAGCACCTCCACCAGTTCAGAGGCAGACCCTAGTTATTCATGAGGTGCTTCAGCAGCAGCAGCAGCCACCTACCGGATTGGTTGATGCTGCACACCTCTTTTCCTTCGTAGAGTGGATCTTGGAGTCGCATCAGCAGCTGCAACAGTGCCAGACCGCTGAATTCCGTCAAGGCATAGATGAGGCCCACCAGCGGGTCAAGACGACCATGGAGTGGGTAACTGCACAGCCGCAGGGAGGCCTGATCAAGCAGAATCAGCAGCAGAAGCCAGGCATCCAGGAGTTCCAAAAGATACGTCCTAGGGACTTTCGAGGCACATAGGGGATCTTATATGCCGATGATTGGATCGAGCATATCGAAAAGATATTCCGGCTGGTAGAGATACTAGCCCGACTTCAGATCGAGGCGGCAGGCAGCCAGATACGGGACCTGGCCCACACTTGGTACCAGACGGACCCTAGAGTGGGTACTGAAGGAAAGACTTGGGAAGCCTTCAAGAAGCTGTTCAAGGAGAAGTTCTTCCCAGACGTAGCACTGGGAGGCATAGAGCAGCAGTTCGAGAGTCTGGTTTAGGGGAACCAGACAGTCGAGGAGTATGCTGGAGAGTTCTGTCGGCTGAGCAAATTTATTAAGGATCTGAGCGAGACGACGAAGGCGAGGAAGTTCTACAGAGGTTTGATTAGGGAGGTCCGATCCTTGACCAAGAGTGACCGGGATGCTACTTTCGCAAAGATCCTAGCAGGTGCTATGGCCGTAGAGGACGACCTAGGGCTAAAACTAAAGAGAGGTCAAAACTTTCACAGAGCCTGTAGCAGCGGAGGTCCGACCAAGAGGCCCCACTTCCAGCAGCAGCACCAGCAGAGGCAGTTCCAGCAGTAGCCTCAGGGACAGGGCCGGACACCTTTTTGGCAGGTGCAACAGCAGCAGGCCCCCAAGCAGCAGTAGACCACCAGTTGCCCTTTCTGTAAGAAGCCGGGACACGGGTGGGATGATTATAAGAAGAGGTTAGGCAGGTACCTACTCTGTGGTTCATCAGAGCACCAGTTGAGGGAGTGTCCCCAGGCTTTTGGGCGCACAGTCAAGGAAGAAGGAGCCAAGGCTCCAGTAGGCCAGCAGAAGGGACCAGCCCTGCAGACGCAGCAAAAGAGGTTCGTTTAGCACCAGCAGCAGGACAGAGGAGGCCAGCAGGGGTGAGCAGTCGCCATGGCAGCGGAGGATGCAGAGGCTATTGGAGAGCTGATTGCAGGTTCTGTTCTTCTCGACTCCTTTCCCGCTTTCGTATTGTTTAATTCTGGGGCTTCACATAGCTTTGTGTTAGTATCTTTTGCTATTGGACACCATCTAGCTTCTAAATCTTTTCCTAGGACTTGCAAGATCATGACTGTGGGTGGCATCATCCTCGTCAGTAATATTTGTAAGGATCAGAGAGTAGTTTTGGGAGGCCGAGAGTTGGATGTGAGTTTGCTCGTAGTGCCATTACCGTACTACTATATCGTACTCGGTATAGATTGGTTGAGTAGGCACCCTGCCAGTATAGATTATTGTGGCGACAGAGTTCTTTTTCGTCCGCCAGGAGAGCCAGAGTTCGAGTTCGCCAGATGGGAGGTGGAGCAGAGCAGCGGAGTCTTCTGCGGAGTTTCAGTTGAGGAGTAGACAGTGCCACATCCATTGATAGCAGTGTTCATGGACGTCTTTCCGAAGGACTTGCCAGGACTACCACCGGACAGAGACATTGAGTTCTCTATAGACTTAGTGCCCGACGCAGAGCCGACATCTCAGAACGTCTATAGGATGAGCAACAACGAGTTGGTGGAGTTGAAGAAACAGATGGATGAGTTGCAGGACAAGGGCTTCATCCGATCTAATTCTTCACCATGGGGTGTACCGGTGCTTTTTGTACCGAAGAAGGATGGGACGGTACGGATGTGTATCGATTACAGGCACTCAACAACCTTACGATCAAGAACGAGTACCCACTGCCGCGGATCGATGATCTCTTTGATCAGTTGAGCAGAGCTAGAGTATTCTCGAAGATTGATCTGAGGTCAGGCTAAAATCAGGTGAAGGTGAAGAGGGAGGATATCCTTAAGACAGCATTCAGGACGCGGTATGGCCAGTTCGAGTTTATGGTGATGCCATTTGGGTTGACTAACGCCACAACGGTATTCATAAACCTGATGAACAAGGTGTTCCACCAGTACTTGGACAAGTTTGTGGTAGTGTTCATCGATGGTGTACTCGAAGACCGCAGTGGAGCATGAGGAGCATTTGAGAGTGGTTCTAGAGACTCTCAGGAAGGAGGAGCTTTCTGGCAAGCGCTCGATGTGTGAGTTCTTCCTGGATCGAGTTGACTTCATGGGTCAAGTTGTGACCGGAGATGGGATCTCAGTTGACCCGAGGAAGATCACGGCAGTTGGGGCTTGGACAACACCGAGTTTAGTTGCGAAGATCAGAAGCTTTATAGGCTACTACATGAGGTTCGTCCAGGATTTCTCCCGGATTGTAAAGCCATTGACTAGGCTGACCCGAAAGTATGTAAATTTTTCTGGTCAGAGGAGTGTCAGGTCTCTTTTGATGAGTTGAAGAAGCAGTTGACGACAACTCCGATTCTGACATTGCCACCAAGATCAGGCGGGTTCACTCTCTACAGTGATGCCTCTAGGAAGGGTTTGGGTTGTGTCTTGCAGTAGCATGGGAAGGTAATTTCCTATGCTTCCAGGCAGTTACGTCCGTATGAGAAAAACTATCCTACCTACGACTTGGAGTTGGCGACAGTTACTTTTGCCTTGAAGTTGTGGAAACACTATTTATACGGAGAACGAGTGGAGATTTTTACAGACCACAAAAGCTTGAAGTATATGTGTACACAAAAGGAGCACAACATGAGGCACCGTAGATGGTTGGAGTTAATGAAGGACTTAGACATTTTACTGCAATATCATATAGGGAAGCCAATGTGGTTGCCGATGCTTTGAGAAGATATCCGACAGCCATGTGTTTAGTGGTAGATCATCACTTGCTAGCAGATCTGGAGAGCTTGGGGATCGAGGTGACAGTGTCGGGAGTTAAGATACAGATTTAGTCGAACTTGATGGAGAGGATCAAGTCGACTCAGTTCGACGATGTCGCTCTACGGTGTATCCGAGAGCAGGTTCGAGCAGGACTGGTGGATGAGTTTGTCATTGCAGAGGATGGCGCATTGGGGCACGGTTCTAGACTGTGTATGCCCAGCGGAGACCTTCGGGAGCAGTTTATGCAGGAGGCCCACCGTTTTCAGTACTCTATGCATCCAGGTGCCAACAAGATGTATAAGGACCTGAGGAAGCATGTATGGTGGTATAGGATGAAGCGGAAGGTAGCACGCTTCATAGCCAGATGTTTGGTCTGCCAGCAGGTAAAGGCAGAGAGGCAGAGGCCAGGAGGGTTGTTACAGCCGTTGTCCATTACGGAGTGGAAGTGAGAACACATTACGATGGACTTTGTTTCAGGATTACCGTGTACACCAGAAGGAAAAGTCGCAATTTGGGTCATCATAGACAGGCTGACCAAATCAGCCCACTTATTGCCATTCAAAGTGGGTTTGTCTACGAAGAGGCTGGCAGAGATGTACATGTGGAAGATTGTCAGAATTCATGGAGTTCCAGTGAGCATTATCTCGTATTAGGATAGTC
>JANAVB010010070.1:32500-58909 GCA_029216955.1 Iris pallida
GGTTTCGCTCCTCCCGTCCACGCCGGAACTCCCGGCAAGCCCCTTCCCGGACCCGCGAACCGATCTCCGTAGTTCGCTGTCATCGTTCGACCCCCGTAAGGGGCCCCAAGCCCTAGGGCTTCTCCCGAATGTGGAACCGGTCCGCCGGGACCGTACGGATCGACGGCGTCCGGCCACGGCCGCTCGCCGGCGGCTCCTCTGGCGCCGACCGGCCAGGGGTGGCGGTCGGGGGCCGGCCAGCGACCGCCTCCAATAGCAGCGGCCCCGCCCGGGCTTGCGCGGTTGACGACGACGCTCCCGCGGCCTTCGGCCGCTGTCCAGCGAGGGTCGCCGGCCGCCAGGGCCCCGCCCGGCGGCACGGCGGCGACGGCGAGTGCAGGCCAGCTCCCGTCGGCCGGTCCTCCGTGGTCGTCGGTCGCTTCCCCCTCCGTATGAACAAACCCTAGTTGGTCGCCTAGGGTTTGGGTTGTTACCGCCTCCGCTTCGTCGCCATTGATCTTGTTCGAGATGTTTTGCAACAACTTCATCATTGCCGGAATCGACGTCATCTCCTTCCGCATGCTTCATACCTCGGTCTGGAGATCCTCCTGTGTGGACGCTTGATCTTTGATTGCGGCCTTCAAACTTTCGATCTCGATGTTAAAATCCTCCCGAAGCCCCTGGATCTTCTCCTCGATCGTGTTCCTTGTGCCGGACGCCATGGATCGTAGAGAGCTCTGATACCAATTGATGTGAATCGACCTATTCGATTCACAAAAGATTTGTAGAAAAGAGAAACATAGAAAGATAATGATCTTTTTGTGAGAAAAGAACAAACTCCCAACTTTGATGGACGGACAAAGTCTAAATCCTTCTTATTGATACTTGAGAGTTTCTTCTCAATACAAGCGTGGAAAATAAAAGATGGCTAACCCTAGTTTATATAGGGAAAAACAAAGGCTTAATTAAGGAAGGGTTATTATTGGTGAAAGACCAAAATAATCCTTCCTGACTAAAATAGGAAAATGACTTATTAAGGAAGGGTTATTATTAGTGAAAGACCAAAATAATCCTTCCTTACTAAAATAGGAAAATGACTATTAAGGAAGGGTTATTATTGGTGAAAGACCAAAATAATCCTTCCTTACTAAAACAGGAAAATGACTAAAATAGAACATAGGCTAAATGATGATAGGTGGGCCCACATCAGTGTATCATTATCCCCAGTAGGTATTCATATGAAATTCTATAGCTTATTCATGTGTAACCCAATCTTGTTTATATAACCGTATTGTGCTCTAAATCACTAGTCACTTACAGTTCTTACTTATCATGTATATATTTACAGTTTACTAATATCTTTCTTGTTTTCAGGTACATCTTATTATAGTTCATGTATCTTACTCTTTTGCATGTTTTACATTTCTTGTCATGATATGAACTGCGTGAGATGTATTTGTTGACATAAAATCACAGTCAACCAAATATTGATACAATTGACGACATGATACTTGTAATATTTCAATACGACACATGAAGACTGAACTCAGTACAAGACGGACGACAGCTCGCACCTGCTATGTTAAATATGTCAAGTCTGTATTTTATACTTTTATTGACTCTAGACATATGTAAACTGAGTCGTACTGAGCAATTTGAGACTTAACCTATACCCATACCTCAAATCAAAAGCTCCACAAAAATCCAAATAAGACCATTTACCCATTGGACCTATTTTGTGCTCTAGAGACAGAGTTCGGGCCGAACTCTGCCTCCACACCGAGTACGGGCCGAACTGTGCCTCCTAAAATCTAGGACCCTAATTTTTAGGGTTGGCTGGATGAAAGTTGTCCAACGGCCAAATTTTTGAATATTTGACCCAGAATTCTGGCCGAATTCTGCCTATCTGATATCCTATAAATAGGCCATAAATTCTCTCATTTTCAATCATCCAATCTTCTCTTCTCTTCTCTCTAAAGCCTTATACAAGCCATATTCTTCTCATCTACTAGCCACAAGCTCCCTAAGCTTCAAAGTGCTCAGTACTTTTCAGTTAGGAGTTTGTGCAAGAGTTTAAGAAGTCGTTTGGAAAATTCCAAGCATCGCCACTGCGATCTCTGTAATAAGTTGACGTGCTCTTCTGAAGAAAAGGTACGGGGTGTAACGCCCCAGTCCCAAAATACATAGGACTAGGAACGTAGACATGCCAGTTGTATTCATACGAAATACATAAGTCTCGTATGAATACATATGCTGTAAAATGTAGTAATCCAAGACAAACTAAATCTCATCCACAATGAAAAGAATGATAATATAAATATCAACTCGAATATTTATGATACAATCGTTGGGTGGAGACAAAGTCCACTACCAACTATCCAAATGAAAGAAATGTACAATAAATCGAGCGATAAAAACGGCAAGACGAACCAAGCACAATTATCTTCGAAGGAATGAAGAAGACCACGACCTTGTCTAGAATACCTACGGAAGACATGAACACACACCTGGGGAAAAACCAGGTCCTCAGACGGACGTAGCAAGATGCAGGAAGAACAAGCTAATATGAACTATCAGAATAAAATAATATAAAAACTAGACATAAATATGCAAAGGATATTCTAACCACCTAATGTGCAATTTAGAGGACAACTTTCATGCGCATGGGTGGGATTTTTGGCTATGTGTACGTAACTGGCATCCAGTCATCTGTATCCGGCCGTAACGTCCAAAACGTCAGAGGGTATCTACAAATATATCGCCACAGTTCCATCCGGAGACTGTGGTTTACCTGTTTGGCTTCCCATACGCACTAGCGACTGTCCTCCCCCAATATATCCCATACTGTTCAAGTCATGTCCATGGCTCGTCCAGTTTTGTAACTGCTTGAGTCTCTAAAAATCCTAGTCATAGCAGTTACGATCATCTACCGTCACACGACTTTAGAGTTAGCTAGTCAATAAGTCGTGCCCCTAGCAACATGTCTAAAACCGTGTCGTGTGAGTGTTACAGCCAAAGGAGATATAAGGATATCCCCCAACAAGAAGGTAGTCCGCTAACACTAAGTCATCATGCATAAATAAAATAACGACTAATAAAGTCGCTTGCACCCAAGTGTGGCTTGGACGCGCAATTTATAACAAAGGAAACTAACAATATGAAGAAAATAAATAATTGACAGTTAATTAGCAAGGTATACTTGCCTGGGGGTCGCCTGGTGTGGTGCTATGATCATGTGGCATGGAGTATGACTGTGATGTTACAACTATGCAAGGGAGCCTCTGATGGTGGCACGGACGGTTCCATTGGGTCCAAAAGGGTCAAATTAGTTAGGGTTGACAGGATGTTGTACAGAATTGGTAAACGAATAGGATAAAGGGGATTAGTCATGGATTGGAGGATAAGCAAAGGAATTTATATATATATATATATATATATATATATATATATATATATATATGATTTCTTTTTACTAAATATTTATAATACTTCAAAATTATTTACTTAGCCAAAATATATTTTCGGATAAATACTTTAAAAAAAAAATAGAAGTCACCTTAGTCTAAGACCTTAAGTTTTTTTTTTTTGTCAAAACACTATTTTTTTAAGTTTGAAATCTATATATTCATAAAAATTACCAAAATTTACTACTAATATTAATTATGACAAAATTTTACAATACCCCATATATTAAATCATACCATTAATACTAAAAACATTAAAAGTCTTTAAATAAGACAAAAATAATAATAATAATAATAATAATAATAATAATAATAATAGTTCTTTTAATAATAAGAATAATGATAAATAATAATAATAATAAAACAATAATAATAGTAGTGATAAAAATAATTACAATAATTATAATATAAAACATCAACAGACAAAAATTAACAAATAATAATAATAAAATACAACAACTGTAAAACTTCTTTGTTCTCGTAGGGAGAGAACAATTCACAAACAAAAAAATAATAAAAAAAGAAGAACGGGGAAGAAGAGAAAGGGAGGCGGGGAGCTAGGTTTCCGGCCGGGGAGGGACTGGAAGGAGAGGGAAGGAGAGAGGTTGATCGGCGGGAAGAGCGGGAGGGGTTCGGCGACGCGGCGCTCCGGCGTAAGGGGCGGCGGGTGAGCGGATCTGGGCCGGTCCTCGGCGGACAGGGGCGAAGGCGTTCACGGGAAGTCGGGAAGCGGCGGCAAGGGGCTTTCCGGTGGAGGTGCACGCACGCGCGGCGAGGCAGAGGGGTAGCGGCAAGCGGAGGCACGGAGGAGGGGAGCGGTGGAGATCGGAGAGGGAGATCGAGTCGACGGCGGCAGCGGTCTGTGCCGAAGGGGTTGGGAAAAGGGCGGCGAGTTGTCGGCCGACGACGGAGGCGGGTTGGAGAACGCGCGGCCAGGCAGAGTTGGGGAGGAGCAGATCCTACTATGGTGGTGTCTCGGGGACGGTCGAGTTTTCGCGGCGGCACCGGCGACTAGGAAGCGCGACGGAGGAAGAAGGGCGGTTCGGTGGACGCGGTGGTGAGGAATCGGCGCGGTGGCGTCGCCGGTGGCGGCACGGAGGATGCTCGTCGGAGATGGAGGTAAGCCATGGTCGTGGCGGAGGTGTTTGTTTTTGTTTTCTTTAATTTCTAGGGTTCGCCGTGTCGGGTTTCCGGTGGGGTTGACGGAGGTGGTCGGAGCCAGGGGAGTTGGCGGGGGTGACGGTGGTCTGGAAGATGGTTGTCGGGGGAACTCCGGTGGGTCGGGGCTGTTGATGGCGGGTGGTGGGTCGGGGCAGGACTGCTGTGTCCACGATGGTGGCTGCGGTGTGGGGTCGCCGGGGTAGGGATGAAGTGGTGGTGGAGTCGCCGTCAGAGCGGCAGGGCGTGGCGATGCTAATGACGGTGCCGGTGGTGGTGTCTGTGCGGTAGGTTTGGCCAGGTCTGGTTGGTTGTCGGGAGGAACGGCGGGGTGCTGTGATAGGAGCGGGGAGTAGGCTAGGCTAGGCTAGGATTGGAGATGGTGTCGGGATTGTCCGGCATGGGGAAAAATATGTAAATGTAAAATTGGAATAAGATTATGGACGGAGAACACGGACACGATGCACGCACGTTTGTGGTGGAGGAATTTGGTGGATGAATAATGAATTGGAGGAGTACCTGCCTATTTATAGGATGTGGAAATTCCCAATTAGATATGGATTAGGATTTAATTTAAACCCAAAATAGATAGTTTGCAATTTAATTTAAATCAATCCAAATCCAAATCTAAATCCAATTAAATCTAATTAAATTCTTTTGGCCTAAAATCAAATCATTTTCAAATATAGATATTAGTTTAATCTATTTAAATAAATCCAAAAATTAAATCAAGATTTAAATGGCCACAATAACTTCCAAAAATATTTTTCAAAATACCTATAATAATAATTTCGAAAATAATAAATATTTTTAAATATCTTTTTGAACAATAAAATATTAATATTAAATAATTTCAAAAATTATAATATATGTTTAAGTGTTAATAGGAAATAATTTCAAACTACATTTTTACTAATTTGGATAAAACAAATTTTGAAAGTAAACATAATAATCAAATCTTTAAAATACCTTCTTGCTAAATTACTTTTAATAAAAATTATTATTATATATATTACTTTGAAACCACCATTGATAATAAAATCAAAAATTATTTTTCTAAAAATATGTTACTTGCACATATTCGGACTCGACGAGAAAATACAAAAATCGTAAATTCCCGCGCGACGTACAATACGACTATGCGATGTATAAATACAAAAAAAAATCAGCACTAAAACAATATAGTAGAAAATTAGGGGTTTTACATCCAACCCAACTTACAAGAATTTCGTCCTCGAAATTAAAATAAGTAGAAGGGTTGAGTGGGTATAAGGGTATATCAATACGGAACACGATTCTATCGTCAGGTGAGGCAAGGATACGACGTTCAATGCAATACGTATAAAAATTGCGAGTTCAAATAATGCCAAAATAATCATGGATATGGTTATGGTTGAGGTTGCTAACTAACGTAAGTAAAAGATCGAGAGTTTGGAAATGAAGGTAAAATAATTTGAGAACAAGGGCACTTGGTCCCTTGGAAAAGATAGTCATCTAGGTTTAGGGGTATGACTAAGAAAATATTTCTAGTCATTCCTAAGTTCCAAACGATTAGATGGCCAAGGTAATAGTTTGAGGGCGAATAACTTGAGATGAGATTATAGTCACGTGGCATCGTCGATGGCTAACTAGCTTGGTAATAGATGATGGGACAACTATAGGTGATACTTGGGTCTATCTATCAAGTATGAGTCTTTATCTAATTAGGTGAAAGACGAAAACCAATATGAGTCCAAAGAAGTTGCTTTCCAATATCATATGTGGTTCAAAGGCGAGTGTGTAATTCAAAAAGAATTGCCAAGGCTGTCGCGGATGGGACCCTAGAGGACAAGTTTAACTATGTCCCCATCCATGTAGAACGATAAATAAAGCGAACCAAAGTGCACTCGGTTGATCAGTCCATCATGCACCGGTTCTGACTAGACAATATGTTAGTGAGCGCGCGCTCAATAGCATGTGTCTCGAACAAGTTTGATAACGGTTAAACTTGCAAAACTAGGCTATAGTAGCAACATTTAAAAACATAAGCACGAGAGATTAAGATTGAAATAGAGTAGAATTAGTTCAAACTCCTTAAGCCTCTAAATTATATCCTATGTTGGTCTCTATACAGTCGTCCTATAGTCTCTTTTGTCCAAGTCTTTGGTTGACTAGACGGGTTAGGGTCCTCTAAATTCTAGAACCTAAGTGAACTTGCTAATATAGGTCACAAGGACAAAGGGATTGCTAGGTCAAAAAGCATTCTACCCAACTTACAAGAGTTAAACTAGTAGGGTGATGGGACCATGGGACAAGTCTACCTAGTATGGATTACTTTTCTAACCGTCATCAAGCACGAAAGAAGGATAAAATTTCACGGTAGAGGGAATCAAGCGAGATGCAAATCGAGGAGTCAAGCGAGAAGGCAGTCAAGTCTGTGGATGAGATCCTAGACTCTAATCCTATACGCAGGCTTGCTTGGTACGGTAAAGTAACCAAAAAATTTAACTTGACCTGCATGGGCCACCACAAAAACATGTAACGCTCCAGTCCCAAAATATATAGGACTAGGAACGTAGACATGCCAGTTGTATTCATACGAAATACATAAGTCTCGTATGAATACATAAGCTGTAAAATGTAGTAATCCAAGACAAACTAAATCTCATCCACAATGAAAAGAATAATAATATAAATATCAACTCGAATATTTATGATACAATCGTTGGGCGGAGACAAAGTCCACTACCAACTATCCCAATAAAAGAAATGTACAATAAATCGAGCGATAAAAATGGCAAGACGAACCAAGCGTAATTATCTTCGAAGGAATGAAGAAGACCACGACCTTGTCTAGAATACCTGCGAAAGACTTGAACACACACCTGGGAAAAAACCGAGTCCTCAGACGGATGTAGCAAGATACAGGAAGAACAAGCTAATATGAACTGTCAGAATAAAATAATATAAAAACTAGACATAAATATGCAAAGGATATTCTAACCACCTAATGTGCAATTTAGAGGACAACTTTCATGCGCATGGGTGGGATTTTTGGCTGTGTGTACGTAACTGGCATCCAGTCATCTGTATCCGGCCGTAACGTCCAAAACGTCAGAGGGTATCTACAAATATATCGCCACAGTTCCATCCGGAGACTGTGGTTTACCTGTTTGGCTTCCCATACGCACTAGCGACTGTCCTCCCCCAATATATCCTATACTGTTCAAGTCATGTCCATGGCTCGTCCAATTTTGTAACTGCTTGAGTCTCTAAAAATCCTAGTCATAGCAGTTACGATCATCTACCGTCACACGACTTTAGAGATAGCTAGTCAATAAGTCGTGCCCCTAGCAACATGTCTCAAACCGTGTCGTGTGAGTGTCACAGCCAAAGGAGATATAAGGATATCCCCCAACAAGAAGGTAGTCCGCTAACACTAAGTCATCATGCATAAATAAAATAACGACTAATAAAGTCGCTTGCACCCAAGTGTGGCTTGGACGCACAGTTTATAACAAAGAAAACAAACAATATGCAGAAAATAAATAATTGACAGTTAATTTGCAAGGTATACTTGCCTGGGGGTTGCCTGATGTGGTGCTATGATCCTGTGGCATGGAGTATGACTGTGATGTTACAACTATGCAAGAGAGCCTTTGATGGTGGCACGGACGGTTCCATTGGGTCCAGAAGGATCGAATTAGTTGGGATTGACAGGATGTTGTACAGAATTGGTAAAGGAATAGGATAAAGGGGATTAGTCATGGATTGGAGGATAAGCAAAGGAATATATATATATATATATATATATATATATATATATATATATATATATATATATATATATATATATATATATATATATATATATATATATATATATATCCGATTTCTTTTTAGTAAATATTTACAATACTTAAAAATTATTTACTTAGCCAAAATATATTTTCGGATAAATACTTTTAAAAAAAAAATAGAAGTCACCTTAGTCTAAGACCTTAAGTTTTTTTTTTGTCAAAACACTATTTTTAAGTTTGAAATCTATATATTCATAAAAATTACCAAAATTTACTACTAATATTAATTATGACAAAATGCTACAATACCCCATATATTAAATCATATCATTAATACTAAAAACATCAAAAGTCTTTAAATAAGACAAAAATAATAATAATAATAATAATAATAATAATAGTTCTTTTAATAATAAGAATAATGATAAATAATAATAATAATAAAACAATAATAATAGTAGTGATAAGAATAATTACAATAATTATAATATAAAACATCAACAGACAAAAATTAATAAATAAAAATAATAAAAAAATAAAAAATAAAAAAATACAACAACTGTAAAACTTCTTTGTTCTCGTAGGGAGAGAACAATTCACAAACAAAAAAATAATAAAAACAAAAAAGAACGGGGAAGAAGAGAAAGGCAGGAGGGGAGCTAGGTTTCCGGCCGGAGAAGGTGTCACGACCCGCACCCTAGAGTTAGGGCACGAGAACGTAACAACGCCTAGCCTACGCCGCAGTGTCGGCGGTAGAACGCTGTCCTAGGTCTCAATGCATCTAACATTATAAGACTAAACAGTTTATACTCCCCGAATGGGGGTGACATAGCAGAATGTAAACTCAATCACATCTACGGTAGAGCATAAAGGAAGATAGATAAAACATGAAATCGAAAGAGATACAACAGATAGAAGTCTAAGTGTCTAAGATACAAACTCAGAATACATCTCAAAACCCAAATACAGTAATCCATAAATACAACTCAAGATGACTGAAAATAAACTATAAGCAAAAACCCTAGCTATCTATGCAACCTCTACTGTCTCCTCTAAGCTAGCAGGCAACCTCCAGGCTATCTGTAAAATTTATCAACAGGTCCAGTCAGGACAGGAACGAGTACAGTACATCTCAACAATATCATAACAGGTTAGGAAATATAAACATGCTAGAGAGTAAGATACAGGATCTGAAGAAATAACATGATGAAAAAGAGAGAGACTGTAAGTAAATAGCTACCATATATAAAGAACTATCAGTGACTAGTGATTCAGAGCACAAGATGGTTATCTAAACGGCACGATGTTATACACAAGTAATCTACAGAGGTTGTACACGAATAATCTACTGGATTGATTACATAACCACTTCTACTCCCCCGCCCCAATCAATACACAAGGATCAAGCTAAGTTATGTTATTGCACACGAAGTATAGTCGCACACGAGATCATATGAATACATGAATATACACGATTTCACACGATTTTTACACGAATGTCACGAATACAAGGAGTACACGATGCTCACGATAAAGTACACGAACACGAATACCCGATGTATCCGCTAAGGGGATAACATCGCACAACAAGATCCATATAGTACTAATCCGTGTTTCCAACGTGTCAGCATCATGTAAAGTAATCTAAAGCAGGAAATATAATCCTAAACAAGATATAAAATGATCAGAGAATGTACTCGCCTGATATCTGAATGTCTAAAGTAAATATACTGTCCGAGGAGAGGTGTCTGGCTCCTAATCCGAACAGCACAAGTCACAATATGTCCAGAAGGGTAATATAAAGCACTACAATGCATTCTACATGAATATAGGTCAAACTAGGCCAAAGTCAACCCTTGGTCAACTCTGGTCAACTGCACTAGTCAAACTAGGTTAAACTAGGTCATGTCCTAACCCAGCAAGTCTTACTAGGCCTAACCAAGACTATCCTAGCAAACACACATCAATACAAGGCTATACAAGCCAATATACACCCAACTCTATATAGCATGCAATTATTCAATACTCAAATAGGCAAGAATTCACATTAGATATACACTAGGTTATCTATTACTTTAAGCTATATATGTCTACACATATATACACATGCATATATTGGTATTCAACATTAGGTCTATAATCATGGCATTTCAAATGGCTGTATAAACTTATATATTACAATACAATATGCTAACATATATATAATATACATACATAGCTAAGTTAACTATATTCGTAAATACTTATTTAAGAGGCTATGTGTGTGTATGTGACATGGCAAAGGGGCAAGTGAGGGTTAAATGGGCATACATAGTGTATACATATCAAAGAGTGTCAAAGTGTAAGTGAACAAAGTGTCAAGTGTGATAGTGTCAACATAGTGTAAGGGGTACATGAGGTAATATAGGATTTGTGTTAACATAGAACATTACATCTCATTAACTTGTATATTGCATACAGTATATCTATTATTACATTACATACTATGGAACCTACATATTCATTACAAGCCATACTTATACATGCTTACATTAGATAGGATACTTACACCTCATACATTATTTATTTAAACATTTACTCATGCTTGTATTTTCTATTTAATTACATAATGTATATACATTAACATGGGTTAAAATTAAATAGAATATTATATTACACACAAGGGTGCACAAAATGCATATGCCAAATAGTAACTCCTACTAATAATCAATACTATACCATCTCAGCATGAATTAAAACCTAGGAATAAAGTATGTTATATATCTATGTGTTAGCTTTCCTAAACTTCAAACGGATCGCGTTTTCGTTTCCGGAAACTCCCGGAATCGCGAAAACACCGAGAACGCGTTTGTCTTTCGTACAGCTGACACTCAAATAATTCTCCAGAAAGTTACAGAATGAATTAGGCCTATTAATACATGTTTTTAGAAAGCTAACTTTAATACACTTCTTTTAAAGAAAACGGGAGATTAAACCGAGCTTTGAGCTAGAAGTTATGACATTTCTAAGTTAGGGCTGAAATTAAAAATGTGGATAAAAATCATGACGGATTTGGGTAGTTTGAGACAAAAGAACACAAGTATATAACATAATATATCAAGAACTCACTCTCTACACTAATATATATATATATGAGACACTATAGAACACATCTCCAATACAAAAATATGAGATTAAACATGTAATAATTCATTCATACATAACAACAACACATAGTGTGTCCAAATTTGGGATTTTCCCACATGGACACAACCACAACACAAAGGACACTCCTATGACCTCCAAATGGACACAAAATGGACACAAATGGAGATAAAACCATGGGGTTCATTCCTACGGGTTCAAAATAGACCTATATGCATGAGAAAATGAAAAGGAGAAGGGATTTATACCTCCCGGTAGATCGAATCGAAGAAAAGCCTTCCCGGAGCGACACCGACATGTAGAGATTCCAAAAGGACATGAACGAGCTCTGAATCCTTCCAAACTTGGGTAGCTTCCTCCTTGGCTAGAATGGAGAAGGAAAGAAGAAGATTTGGTGGCAAAATGGAAGGATTTGGTAGAGAAATTACTAGGGATTGCTCTCTAGGTATTTGGGAAAGAACAAGAGAGAGAGTGTGGATGAGAATAATGAAATGAACTTGAGCCTATCCTCTCCCAAAGTGGCTGGCCATATAGGACTATTTGTCCTATTATGGTAAGGTCCAAAATGCCCCCACTAACCTATTCTATGAGTATTAGAAAATGGCTAATTGGTTGGGGCTAAATTAGTCATTCTAAAGTCTCTAATCACACTAACCTTATCCATAATAATTAGTCTAACCTTTAACTAAAATATTTATATTATGTGGACTAAAATTAATATCATGTGGGCCATGCCTAACTAGTGTGTGGGTCCCACTAGAGTCAAACTACCCCCGGGTCCCCGTTTCAAGTCGGATTGAGTTGAAATTCGAACCCGACTCAAATAACCCCAAAACAATATCATAAAAAATAAAATAATATCAAAATAATTCAAAGGGGTCAAATGCAAAAATATTCTTAGGCCAAAAATGACATTAAAATATCATAATCACATGGTTAGGCTCTAGGTCAAACAGTCTCTAGGGTTTCACTAGCAAAACGTCAAAACCACAAGTCATTGATTTAAATAATTTTAAAATGAATTAAAATCACCAAAAAAATCATATCATGAATGAATATCATTATTAAAATAATTATAAACGCAAAATTTCAAAATTACTCTCATTTGGAAAACTGGGTGCTACAGAAGGACTGGAAGGAGAGGGAAGGAGAGAGGCTAATCGGCGGGAAGAGCAGGAGGGGTTCGGCGACGCGGCGCTCCGGCGTAAGGGGCGGCGGGTGAGCGGATCTGGGCCGGTCCTCGGCGGACTGGGGCAGAGGCGAACGGGAAGTCGGGAAGCGGTGGCAAGGGGCTTTCCGGTGGAGGTGCACGCACGTACGGCGAGGCAGAGGGGTAGCGACGAGCGGAGGTACGGAGGAGGGGAGCGGTAGAGATCGGAGAGGGAGATCGAGTCGGCGGCGGCAGCGGTCTGCGCCGGAGGGGTTGGGAAGAGGGCGGCGAGTTGTCGGCCGACGGCGGAGGCGGGTTGGAGAACACGCGGCCAGGCGGAGTTGGGGAGGAGCAGATCCGGCTATGGCGGTGTCTCAGGGACGGTCGGGTTTTCGCAGCGGTGCCGACGACTAGGAAGCACGGCGGAGGAAGAAGGGCGGTTCGGTGGACGCGGTTGTGAGGAATCGGCGCGGGTGGCGTCGCCGGTGGCGGCGCGGAGGATGCTCGCCGGAGATGGAGGTAAGCCATGGTCGTGGCGGAGGTGTTTGTTTTTGTTTTCTTTAATTTCTAGGTTCATCGTATCGGGTTTCCGGTGGGGTTGACGTAGGTGGTCGGAGCCAGGGGAGTTGGCGGGGGTGACGGTGGTCTGGAAGATGGTTGTCGGGGGAACTCCGGTGGGTTGGGGCTGTTGATGGCGGGTGGTGTGTCGGGGCAGGACTGTTGTGTCCGCGATGGTGGCTGCGGTGTGGGGTCGCCGAGTAGGGATGAAGTGGTGGTGGAGTCGCCATCAGAGCGGCAGGGCGTGGTGATGCTGATGACGGTGTCGGTGGTGGTGTCTGTGCGGTTGGTTTGGCCAGGTCTGGTTGGTTGTCGGGAGGAACGGCGGGGTGATGTGATAGGAGCGGGGACTAAGCTAGGATTGGAGATGGGGTCGGGATTGTCCGGTATGGGGAAAAATATGTAAATATAAAATTGGAATAAGATTATGGACGGGAAACACGGGCACGATGCACGCACGTTTGTGGTGGAGGAATTTGGTGGATGAATAATGAATTGGAGGAGTACCTGCCTATTTATAGGATGTGGGAATTCCCAATTAGATATGGATTAGGATTTAATTTAAACCCAAAATAGATAGTTTGCAATTTAATTTAAATCAATCCAAATCAAAATCTAAATCCAATTAAATCTAATTCAATTCTTTTGGCCTAAAATCAAATCATTTTCAAATATAGATATTAGTTTAATCTATTTAAATAAATCCAAAAATTAAATCAAGATTTAAATGGCCACAATAACTTCCAAAAATATTTTTCAAAATACCTATAATAATAGTTTCAAAAATAATAAATATTTTTAAATATCTTTTTGAACAAAAAAATATTAATATTAAATAATTTCGAAAATTATAATATATATTTAAGTATTAATAGGAAATAATTTCAAACTACATTTTTACTAATTTGGATAAAACAAATTTTGAAAGTAAACATAATAATCAAATCTTTAAAATACCTTCTTGCTAAATTACTTTTAATAAAAATAATTATTATATATATTATTTTGAAACCACCATTGATAATAAAATCAAAATTTATTTTTCTAAAAATATGTTACTCGCACATATTCGCACTCGACGAGAAAATACAAAAATCATAAATTTCCGTGCGACGTACAATACGACTATGCGATGTATAAATACAAAAAAATCAGCACTAAAAAAATATAGTAGAAAATTAGGGGTTTTACACGGGGTGTAACTACTATTTCATAAATAGTGGATTTAATCCTGAGCTAGAGTTCTCAGGCCTGGACTAGTCCTCCACGAGGAAAACCAGGTTAAAATCGGCTGTATTTGCGTATACTTTCTCGCCCTTTACTATTTTCGCATTTACTCTGATTATTTACGTTGGTAAAAGAGTTTAATTTTTAATTGGACATTATTGTCATAAACTCTATTCACCCCCCTCTAGAGTTGCCTATTTGTTCTTCAAATTGGTATCAGAGCTCTGTTCTCTCAACAAGGACTAACATCCTAGAGCTGGTCCATGGTAACCACACAATCCATGATTTCCAATCACGGTGAAGGGCGGTCCACTCATAGGCCTCCCCTATTTGATGGAACAAACTACACCTATTGGAAAACAAGGATGAGCTTTTATCTCAAATCGCTAGACTTCGACCTGTGGACCATTGTTGCCGATGGTTACAAAAAGCCCGCAATGATAGTTGTCAATGGTGATCTCGTTGAGAAACCACATGACAAATATTCTGATGAGGAGAAGAAATAGGCAAGTCTAGACGCGAGAGCTATTAATGCTTTATTCTGTTGGCTATAGACAGGAATGAGTTTAACAGGATCTCAACATGCACCACCACTCACGAAGTATAGAGACTTCTAGAAGTGACGCATGAAGGAACCACCCAAGTCAAGGAGTCAAAAATAAGTCGTCTCACTTAAGAGTATGAGGCATTCAAGATGAAGCCAAATAAGACGATCACACAAATGTTTACAAGATTCTTCGACATCATTAACCCACTGTCTTCTCTCGGCAAGCAATATACAAATCACGAGAAGATTCACAAGCTACTTAGGGGGCTACCAAAGATTTGGAACCCTAAGGTGACAGCCATCATAGAAGAAAATGATCTCACGACTATGTCCATGGAGACTTTGATGGGAAAGCTGATGACTCATGAGCTTGACCTCAAAGACTTCGAAGAGCCTGCTCCTAAGGCAAAAGAGATTGCCCTTAAAGCTCACCGACGAAGGGCTGATCCTGAAGAAACGGATGATGACAACTCGCAAGGTGATGATCAAGCTCTCCTTATCCGCAACTTTAAGAAATTCCTTCGCTTCAATAGAAGAAAGAAGGAACCACAAAAAGATGACGAAGAAGCGCCAACATGCTACGGTTGCAAGAAGACTGGACACGTCCGAAAAGACTGTCCCTTCGCAAGAAGAGCAACCGATATGAGAAACCATACAAGAAGGCTTCCTCAAGAAAATATGCCAACACAAGTATTTGGCAAGAAAGCGAAGCTAGCGGCTCTGAGAAAGAAAAGGACTCTCCTCAAGACACCGCCAATGTTTGCCTAATGGCTACATCCGACAAGGTAACTAGCGAAACTCTCGATGATTTCACTTTTGACGAACTTGGTGATGCATTCAATGATTTACTCAATGACCACAAGAAAGTCATTAGTAAATATAAACACGCCAAGGAGAAGATCAAAAGTTATAAAGTCAAGATTCAAAGACTCTCTTCACTGCTTAATAATATTAGAGACACTTCACCCACGGAAGTCACAAATGAGGTGTCTAAGCTTAAATTAAGCCTATATGATGCCGAAGCACGTATTAAAAAGCAAACACAAGAGATTACAGCACTCAATGCTGAGATTACTGAAGAAAAGAATAGACACAAGATCTCTATCACTAAGATTCATGGTTTGAATACTAAGATTAATGAATTGTAGGCTGTCTCTAAGAAATTAGAGACTAGATTGGGAAAACAGGTTGTTCAACCTCAAACCCAATCATATGAGACACACACAAAGCACAACACTACTCACACTAGTCAAACACGTCATCCACCTGCAGCACGTAATCATGCTTACATGTACACTCACTTTCATAGAGCACACAAACCACATGCACGTAGAAATAATTCTCATATGACACATAATCACCATTCTACACATAGATACAATCATCACTATGTTGCACATAAACAAAATCTCCATCATACTGCTTATGGATATAAACATCATCCTGCAGCCACATATAGTCATCATAATGTTGCTCCATGCCACTCTTACCATGCTACATATAGACATCATCATCAAGACACTCCATACCACTCTACATTTAGACATTATCAACATGCACCTAACATAAATAGGAATGTTATTTGTACTTATTGTGGATTACATGGACACATCTCACTACAATGTAGAGTTAGAAGATTAGTAGATAGAAACATATATGCATGGTTGTCAAAAACTAACTTTTCAGGACCCTCAAGAACTTGGGTACCAAAGGTCACATCTACTCTTGATGTATGTGGAACTTCCCTCCTCAACTAAGAGTAAGTGTATTCTCGATAGTGGATGCTCGCGACGTATGACGAGAGACGCAAATCTTTTTGTATCACTATCGATGAAGAGAGAAGGATATGTATCCTTCGGTAATAACCTAAAAGGGTATATTATAGGTAATGGTACTATTGGTCATCCTTTTTCTCTTGTAATAAAAGATGTTTGCCTAGTGATCGAGTTAAACCATAACATGCTCAGCATAAGTCATCTTGCTGATCATGGATATGATATTAACTTTGGACAATCTAAATGCTATATTTATGATAGGCCAACAGGAGACATCGTTTTTGAAGGGATAAGAGAGGATAACATTTATATTTTCTATCTATCTAGAGATACTAACAGTGCAGAAAGATGTCTCCATGCTCACAAGGATGAAAGATTACTATTACACCAGCGCCTTGGTCATGCCAATATGGATACTATATCCCTGCTATCGACTAAGAAGCTAGTTAGAGGCTTGCCCGACATCACATTAAAAAAGGACAAGGTATGTACCGAATATGAGTTAAATAAGGCAACCAAGTCCTCATTTCATTCCATAAACTCTATAAGTACTACTAGATCCTTGCAATTACTTTATATGGATTTATTTGGCCCTAGTAGAGTCGCCAGTCTTGGTGGAAAACTCTACGCTTTTGCTATAGTTGATGACTTTTCTAGATTTACTTGAATTTTCTTTCTTACAAATAAAATGGATGCCATTTATGTTTTCAAAAATTTTGTTAAAAAGGTTCAAAACAAAAAAGGCTACATGATTACTCAAATCCGAAGTGATCATAGAGGCGAATTCGAAAATATTGATTTTAAAAAGTTTTGTGATTTAAATGATTTTGATCATAAGTTTTCTTGTCCAAGAACTCCTCAAAAAAATGGTCTTATAGAGCGGAAGAATAGGACTCTTGGCGATATGACTAGAGTCATGTTGAATAAATTTTCACTTCCGAAATATTTTTGGGCTGAAGCTGTCAGTACATCGTGCCATATTTTAAATAGGGTGCTCATGTGAAACCCATAATTCTTCAGTTAAATTAATAGTTTAAATTATTATTATTAATTATTAGTTGTTAAATTAGGAAATTGTTTTTCTTAGAAAATTATTATTTCGGAAATATTTGGGTTGAAACCTGAAAAGTTTATTTTAATAAATATTGTTAATACAAGATTATATTAAAAAAAACTTGTTTAGTAATTTTTCTAAAAGAAAAATATATATATATATATATATATATATATATATATATATATATATATATATATATATATATAATTTATTTGAAGGCCTTTTTCTATTTTTCTAGTCCTTTAGCCCAATTACTTGAGACCCAAGCCCTTTGGCTCAAGTCATTAGTATAACCTATGTTTTCTCTACAGCACCCTTTCTGAGAACAAACTTCTTCTCATTCACATGTTTTCATTTGGTAAAGAAAACTTTACTTTTCCTTTCCTTTTCTAAGCGTTCACCCGACCCCTCACTTCCCATTCTGAACGCCCACCGCCACCGGCGACCGTTACCCCCCCCCCCGAACGGCCGCCCCCTCATTTCCGTAACCCCAAGCACTCTCCCATATATATACAAACCCTCTCTTCCTCTTCCCCATCACCACTTTCCCTTCTCTAAAACCCTTTTCCCCAAATCGTGCCCTAATCGGAGTTTTCCGCCCGACCCAGCCGTCGCCGCAGCCGACGACCTCCCAGGCCAAGCGGCGACCCTGATCCGTTGTCCTCGGGCCACCCGCGGTCAGTCCGATCGCTGGCCACCCAGGCCGATCCCGCCGCCATTCTTTCCACGGACGTGGCCAGGCCATTTCTCGGCGCACCCCTCATCGTCGGCCCCGCTCCCCGAGTCCGACCCCGGCGTCGCCCTTCGCCGCTGACCGTCTGCGACAGCCCTGGCCGTCCGATCTGTACGTGTGGCACTGTCCCGAGGAGCCCCGTTCCCCGTGATTTTCTGACGTAATTTCGGTTCCGTTCCGCGGTTTCGCGTGTTTCGAGTCCGAGGCATCACTTCGGATTCCGTCGATTTCGGTAACCTCTGGATAGTCCCATAGTTTTCTTTTGGTCTGTGATGATTTTGGTCCACCGATTCCTTGGGGAATTCAGAATTTTGGTTCTTGGATAGTTTCTGTTGGTTTTGCTTCGGAAGTAATTCTGTGATTATAGATATTAATTTGGGTTTTTAGTTAAAACTGGGTTCTGTGACTTTTTTCGAAATTTTCGAGAATCTTTCGGAAAGGATTCTGTGAGTTTTCGATAATACTTCGGGAATTCCGATATTATTTCGGGATTTTGAATTTATTTCGGAAAATAGTTTTGTGGATATATTTGGGTATCCCTGGTTTGGGATTTATTTTGCAGGAAAAATCGGCGCGTTTCCCAGTTTTGGGTTATCCCGAAAATAGAGGGAATGCTGCCGAAATTTCTATAAAAATTTAATTATATAGTTTTAAAATAATTTTCGGAAAAGAATACTATTTTTTTTGATTTATTGGACGACAACCTTATTGGTCAATGGACCCCAGCTAAATGTAAACGAAACCGGTTTCGTCCGGACGTTGAGGCATTAGCTATAAAAATGACGATTGGACCAGTTCTGAGACTCAATAATATTTTTTATTTTTAATTAGAATTATTAAATATTATTTATATTTAATTTTGTAGGCAGTTTACAGGACTAACGAATTTTCTCTTATTTTAATTCTTGGGAATGTAAGGGCATAAGCCCATTTGTTTTCCTGCTGTGAGAAATTGTAATAGCCTAGGTTTTATTTTATCTTTCTTTTATTTTCTGGATGATTTTGGTCATGGAAACGTAGTATAAAATGATAATTATTTATTGTATTTTAAAAAGAATATAATAATAAATGTTTTGTCACTTAGCAATTAAGTTGTAAATTAAAAATAGAAATTCATGTATTTCTCATTAAAAAGGAAAATCTTAGTTTTATATTTATATAATTATAAAATACCAAGTTTTTCCAAATAAAACGATAAATACAATTTTTCTCGAAATTAAATATAAATTGATGTTTCTTAATTGCAACGCACTAATAAATAGCGTTTTTGGTTGTGTTAGTTAAACAAGACTAAAATGGACTAGGAGATAATTTAGAGATTTCAACTAGTTTGGTTAGCAATTGGCGACATAGTTTCTAAGACAGATTTCCAAATGTAGGAATTCGAGGAAGATCCTGACTTTCAATTCCAAAGTACCGACCTTTCCAGTCAAAATCGAAGGCAAGTACAATTTTGTGGTAGATTACAATTAGTTAATAATTGTTTTAATGCAATTTTAAATCACGATACAACACGAAACTCTCTTTGAGAGCATTGACTGTAACTACTGTAACTATTGGGGATTGGGGGAGTAGTGTAGTAGATATGACCACAGCCAAATTAGTATAACTGAATGTATTAGCTTACCCCTCAAACACACGGGGATAAGCCATACCATATCACTAGGATATTACTGTAACAAACCCAATCCGGTCATATTCATTGCCTATTTCATAGCACACTGTTTTTAACTGCTGGAAAATCATTTACTTCAAATTGTTTAAAAGTGCATATTTCCATTATTAATTTCAATTGTTAAAATATCATGAATTTGTACTTTGCTCCCTTCTGACTGGAGACTATATTTTTAGGTCCTGTTGAGGATGCAGAGCTACTGATTAGTAGCTACTATGACCCTGAGCTTTACCCTGCTGTGCTTCCTGAGGATGGCTTTCTGGATGAAGATGTTGCTTTTATTTAGAGATTATTTTCCAGTTTGTTAGTTTTTGTTTAAAAACAATGTTATTTTTGTTGATGGTTTATGTTTGTACTTGGCATTGGACAAGTTTTTAATTTATCGAATAATAAATGTTGTGGCAAATTTAGTTTGAGTTGTTGATTACCTGCATATGGAAGTTACAGCTTACTGCCGCCGTCTCATCAACGGTGCAGGCTGGACATGATCCGATTCGTCCCACGTGATTGGGACCGGGTCGTAACATGTTTTTAGTGGTGGCCCATGCAGGTCTAATCAACAACTTAGAAAAACCTATTTAGAGATATTTAGAACACTAGAACATTAATTTGTCACAACATAGGACCGAAATATATTATAAGTAAAAATTTATTTTGATTATAGATAGGCTACCTTGCTTATGTTTATATCCTAAACCTTCCAGAGAATGGCCACTGACAATACCAATCCTGCTGGCGATGGGGTATCTTCACCCTATCATGCCCCACCTCTCCAATCAAGTCCGGATCCTACACCTAGGCAGCTGGCCGACCGTCCCCATAATACAATGGCCGACCCATCATCTTCTCGGACGAAGATGCAGCCCCCTATGGTTTTACCCACTCCAGCTGCCCCACCGGTGCCTGTAGACCCCACCGACCTCATAGGTCTGCTGAGGGGAGTGCTAGAAGCCCGAAGAACTCAAACTGAAGCTCATCGCGAGCAGACGGCAATTATGAGAGAAGGCAATGAGAATGCCCATAGCGTGGCAATGGCTGCACTGAAGAGAGGAGAAGCAGCTCAACAAGAACCAAGGCCTGCCAAGGTAAACATAAATCTAAGGATTAATTTATGTAATATTAAGGCCATTTAATTAATGGGAATTATATTGCCAAGGTGGGCGATATTGAGAGTTTTAAGAAGCAGAACCCTCGACCCTTCAAGGAAACCGAGGGAATCGTCTATGCTGATGAATGGCTCGATAGTATGGAGCGTCTTCTAAGCGTCGATCGACTTCCAGAAGACCTCAAGGCTGAAGCAGTGGGACTCCAACTGCAAAATGTAGCAAGCACCTGGTATCGGAATGAACCCCGACTCCAGGATAGGCAGATTGACTGGGATACTTTCAAGAGGTTGTTCAAGAGGAAGTTCTTCCCAACCTCAGAGTTACGGGAGATAGAGAGGCAATTCCAGAATCTGAAGCAAGGAAATATGACTGTTGGAGAATATGCGGCAGAATTCGGCCAACTCAGCCGTTTTGCCAAGAACCTGGTGGCTAACCCTAAAGATCGTGCTGAAAGATTTAGACATGGGCTGAGAGAGGAGATCCGCACCCATGTGATCTCAGGTGGTGCTAAAACCTATGAAAAGATTCTGGAGCGAGCTCAAGATATAGAGAAGAGTCAACCCACTCGTTCAAAGAGGGATTATCCTGGAACTAACAATTTCTAGGGTAATCAGAAGAGGCCCAACAACAACAACAACTACCGACCTTCCCACCACCACCAGCAGAACCAGCAGGCAAGGAACAATGATAGGGCACCTCAGAGGCAAATCCCTGTCTACGACTATTGCAAAAGGCCGGGGCATCAAGCAAATATCTGCAGAAAGAGACTACGACATTGCCTGGTGTGTGGGTCTTCCACCCATCAAGTGAAGGACTGCCCCTCGATGGCTCACCGGACTGGAGCAACTCAACAGAAAGGTCCTCTGCCCACTCAGCAACAACAATTTGGGCAGCATCAACAGAAGACTGGGCGAGCTTTTGCTCTAGCAGCAGAGAAACAAGAGCCGGAGCAGGAACCTACAGCTGATGTCATCGCAGGTTTCATTTATGTGCATTCCTATCCTACCTTAGCTTTATTTGATTCGGGAGCATCACATAGTTTCATATCCAAAAAATTCATCTCTGTACACCACATAGATACGGGGTTTAGCAAGAAGATATGTAGAGTCATGACAGGTGGAGGACCCCTACCCATCACTGAGACCTGTAATTGCCCTATCACCATATCATGCCACCAATTCATAGCACCTTTGCTTGTGATGCCCTTACCCAATTATGATGTAGTCCTAGGGATGGACTGGTTGAGTAAGCAGCATGCGCTGATAGACTGTCACAAAGGTTGTGTAGTCTTCAGCCCACCTGGAGAGCTGGAGTTTGAAATCTCTCGAACTCCGAAGGATATGGAGTGTGTTACTTACACCTCTATCACAGAAGAATCCGGACCTCCCCATCCTATTATAGCAGAATTTATGGATATCTTCCCTGATAGTCTTCCCGGGTTACCCACAGACCGAGACATAGAGTTCACCATTGACCTAGTCCCCGGCTCTTCTCCTATTTCTAAAGGATGCTACAGAGTCAACCCGAAGGAGGCCAAGGAGTTGAAAGATCAGATCAATGAACTGAAGGCTTTGGGATTTATCCGAGACGGAGCTTCACCCTGGGGAGCACCTGTCTTGTTTGTTTCCAAGAAGGACGGAACAGTAAGGATGTGCATCGACTACCGGGCGCTGAACAATATCACCATCAAGAACAAGTACCCTCTGTCCCGGATCGATGACCTGTTTGACCAACTCAGTGGAGCCAAGGTGTTATCGAAGATTGACCTCAGATCCGGCTACCACCAGATCAAGGTCAGGAAGGAGGACATTCCCAAGACGGCGTTCAATACCAAGTATGGGCAGTTTGAATTCTTGGTCATGCCGTTTGGACTGACAAATGCTCCTACTGTATTCATGAACCTTATGAACAAGGTTTTCCATGAGTACCTAGATCAATTTGTTGTTGTCTTCATCGATGACATTTTGATCTATTCGAAGACTGAAGAGGAGCAAGAGGAGCACCTCAGAAAAGTTCTGGGAACTTTGAGGAAAGAGAAGTTATATGGTAAGCTATCCAAATGTGAATTCTTTCTAGACAAGGTAGATTTTCTTGGCCATGTTGTCACAGGAGAAGGAATTTTGGTGGATCCTAAGAAGATAGCTGCTGTGGAGAAGTGGTCTACCCCAAGCTCAGTTGCTGAAATCAGAAGTTTTTTGGGCTTGGCTGGCTATTACCGGAAGTTTATGAAGGATTTTGCCAGAATTGCTGAACCAATGACGAAGCATACTCGGAAGAATGAAGAGTTCATCTGGACGGAAGATTGCCAGGCGGCATTTGAGGAGCTGAAGAAGAGACTTACCACTGTACCAATCCTTGCGCTACCCGTAGGAACCGGTGGTTTCTCAATCTACAGTGATGCCTCTGGAAAAGGACTGGGTTGCGTTCTTCAACAAAATAGAAAAGTGATTGCTTACGCATCTAGGCAATTACGGAACCATGAGAAGAATTATCCCACACATGACCTGGAGCTTGCTACAGTCATCTTTGCATTGAAGCTATGGAAGCATTATCTATATGGAGAGAGAGTAGAAATATATACAGACCACAAAAGTCTGAAGTATGTTTTCACTCAGAAAGAGCTGAACATGAGACAAAGAAGGTGGCTGGAACTGATAAAAGATTTTGACATCGACCTGCAGTACCATCCGGGTAAGGCTAATGTGGTTGCTGATGCACTTAGTCGATACCCAGTGGCGATGTTTTTGACCAAGGAACGGCACTTGTTGGAGGACATAGAGAAGCTTGGTCTAGAGATTGTACTGCCTGAGGAAAAGATGAAGGAACTGGGGCGAGAAGCTGATGTACCTGGAGCTGACTCAACCATAATGCAGTTGCAATTGCGTTCAAGTCTGATGGACAAAATCAAGGAGACACAATTTCAAGACGAGACGCTTTGCAAACTTAGAGATGAAGTACTGGCAGGAACACTTGAAGGTTTCTCTATCGCCAGTGATAGAGCATTGAAGAATGGTACGAGGCTGTGTATACCATCTGGCAAATTGAGGAATGAGCTGATGCAAGAAGCGCATCAGTCACAGTATTCCATACATCCTGGAGCTAATAAGATGTATCGGAATATGCGTACCATCGTTTGGTGGTATGGAATAAAGAAGGATGTATCCAGATTTGTGGCTAGATGCTTGATTTGCCAACAAGTGAAGGCTAGCAGACAGAGACCCGCAGGACTTCTACAGCTGCTGGATATTTCGGAGTGGAAGTGGGAGCATATAACAATGGACTTTGTGTCAGGACTGCCTCGATCGCAAGGAGGGAAGGACGCCATTTGGGTTATTGTGGACCGACTGACTAAGTCGGCACACTTTATTTCCCTTCAAGGTTGGTTTATCCATCGAGAAGTTGGCGGCACTGTACATGCGGCACATCTACCGGATTCATGGAGTACCGGTAAGTATTGTATCTGACCGAGATACTAGATTTACCTCACATTTTTGGAAGAGTTTGCATGACAGCTTGGGAACAAAACTGAAGTTCTGCACAGCCTATCATCCCCAAACTGACGGACAATCTGAGAGGACCATCCAGACGCTAGAAGATATGTTGAGATCTTGCATCTTGGAATTTGGAGGGTCTTGGAAAGATCACTTGCATTTGGTGGAATTCTCTTATAACAACAGTTACCAAGCTAGCATTGGTATGACCCTATTTGAAGCACTCTATGGACGTCGTTGCCGTACTCCACTTGCATGGGACGACGTAGAAGAAAGAGTACTGCTGGGGGCCAGAGATGGTGACTGATGCAGCAGAGAAGGTGAAGGTGATTAGAGACAAGCTCAGGATCGCCTAACACAGGCAGAAGCATTGGGCAGATAGCAGTCGTCGACCACTGGAATTTGAAGAAGAAGATAGTATCTTTGTGAAGATTTCTCCTACCAGAGGAACCATCCGATTTGGCAGAGCTGGAAAGCTGAGTCCCAGATATATCGGACCATTTAAAGTTTTGAGCCGAATTGGTGGAGTGGCATATCGGTTAGCTCTACCAGCTAATCTTGAGGGTGTGCACAACGTCTTCCACGTTTCGCAGCTCAGACGCTACATCCCGGATCCGAGTCACATCTTGGACCACTCGGAGCTGGAGATTGGACCGAGTCTTACAGTACCAGAGAAGCCAGTGGCAATTTTGGACAGAGGCGAGAAGAGGACCAGGACTTCGGTGACTCCCATAGTCAGAGTTATGTGGAGGCACGATTCCCCAGGCGAGTCTACCTGGGAGCGAGAGGATGAGATGCGGGAGCAGTACCCGTACTTGTTTGAGACCTGAGGTAATTCCTAACTCTATCCTTTAAATTTCGAGGACGAAATTTTCCAAGAAGGGAAGGTTGTGAAACCCATAATTCTTCAGTTAAATTAATAGTTTAAATTATTATTATTAATTATTAGTTGTTAAATTAGGAAATTGTTTCTCTTAGAAAATTATTATTTCGAAAATTTTTGGGTTGAAACCTGAAAAGTTTATTTTAATAAATATTGTTAATAGAAGATTATATTAAAAAAAATTTGTTTAGTTATTTTTCTAAAAGAAAAAATATATATATATATAATTTATTTGAAGGCCTTTTTCTATTTTTCTAGTCCTTTAGCCCAATTACTTGAGACCCAAGCCCTTTGGCTCAAGTCATTAGTATAACCTATGTTTTCTCTACAGCACCCTTTCTGAGAACAAACTTCTTCTCATTCACATGTTTTCATTTGGTAAAGAAACTTTACTTTTTCTTTCCTTTTCTAAACGTTCACCCGACCCCTCAATTCCCATTCCGAACGCCCGCCGCCACTGGCGACGTTAGCCTCCCCCGAACGGCTGCCCCCTCATTTCCGAACCCCAAGCACTCTTCTATTATATATAAAAACCCTCCTTCCTCTTCCCCATCACCACTTTCCCTTCTCTAAAACCCTTTTCCCCAAATCGTGCCCTAGCCGGGAGTTTTTCGCCCGACCCATCCGTCGTCGCAGCCGACGACCTCCCAAGCCAAGCGGCGACCCTGATCCGCTGTCCTCGG
>JANAVB010010071.1:0-27183 GCA_029216955.1 Iris pallida
ATGCTGTGATTCTCTATCTTTCATGATTATCTGGTTAGTTTTCCCTAGTTGATACAGCTTACTTCATTGTGTCTAGCAATGAAGGCTGGGCGTGTCCGACTCGTGTCCGATTATTCGGGAGCGGGTCGTGACACGCGGCCCGTTACGCGAGCCCAGTTACGCTGGCCCAGTTACGCAGCCCAGTACGCAGCCCAGTACGCCCAGTACGCACAGTGTACGCAGCGTACATAGAGTGTGCAGTGTGCGCAGCGTACGCAGTGTGCGTAGAGTGCGTATGTGCGTATGGCTGGCTGCATATTAGAGCGGGAACAGTTGCAGCAGTTGCTGCACGTTCAAGAGTGGTTCAGCCACTACCCTGAAGTTCAGGCAACTGCTTGGCAACCGTCCCGTGGGCTATATATGCAGGTTCTCTCCTCTCTCTCAGTGTTGGAGATATCAGAATTCCAGAGAGAAAACTCTAAGTGTTCTTTAACAAAACAGAGTAGTGAGCGTGTTTTTTAACACAAACACTAGTACTTTTTAGTACGCGTGGGTTCTGTTACTTCAGAAACAGAGAGAGAAGAGTAGAGCCATTGCCAGAGGAGTTCGCCGTCTTCCGAGGAGTCAGAAGAGCAGGAGTGTTCCAAGGTTTTCCGTCAACCTTGCTGGTTCCTGGAAGCTGTTCCCAGAGGGCGAATAAAGCTTTGAGCAACGGTGATCATTCACCCCAGCAATTCCATCTCTCGTCTGTCACCCTTCTGTTGCCTTTAGCAGTTCTGTCAGTATCTTCTTTTTAGAAGGCACTACTGCCAGTTTGCTACGATCACGAAAATCTCTTTAGATTATTCGTGTATTACGATATCTTTTTAGATCTCGTAATTTGTAGAATCCTTCTGGATCTCTGTTGCAAAACCTTCTTTAAGGAATTGCATTTGAAACGTTGTCTTTACAACTGTTTCAGTTTCTGTATTTTCCATCGAATAGCGTGCCCCGGCGTTCCCGGCAATAACAGCGAGCACGGGCGCTGGTCGACTTGGCCATAGGTGGTGGTCTCGGCAGCCCCGGATGGCAGAGACGATGATGTTGGTTTTGGTGGTAATGAACAGGGGTGGTCGGGAGCAATAGGGGTAGGGTCGTGTCCATGGAGTGGTGGTGCGGGTGGACGCTGGCTGGAGGCGAGTTTTAGTATTGGCGGAGAGGAGGAGGCTGTGGTCGATTGGTAGTAGTGTTGACGGTGAGGTTCTGACCGCTGCCTTAGGGAGGAGGCCGGACGAGAGGTGATTGGTTGGTGGCAGGAAAGAACTCGATGGTGGTGGTCGGCCAAGGAGTTCCCGGCGTTGTCGGCAGAGGCGAGAGGATGGGTTCCAGTATCGTGGTGGATACGGACATGACGGTTATGGTGATGGTTGATGAATTGTTGGGATTGGCTGGGCTGTGGTGAGACTGTCATCGAATAGAGATTATGATTTCTGTGGAAAGGAAACAAAAGGGAAGCCTCCCTTTATATAGGGTGAGGAGGTTTCCTAGATAGGAAGGGATTATGAATCCAATATTGTTCGAATCTTTCATAACTTAAATTATTATATCAAATATAACCAAATAAATAATGATCCAAAATAATATCCAATGCTTATCCTCTAGTAGATTTAAAATATTGATATAGATAAATCTGATCTTAAAATTAAAATAATAGCTTTAAATTAATATTCAATAATCTATAAAATATATTTCCATAGATACCATCTTTGCTAAAATAATGTAGCAATAGATTTATTAAATCTAAAATAGATATTGAATAACAAGTATAGTTTATTGATTAATATCGCTAAAATAGTATTAAAAAATATTATTCCTAAAACTAGTTTGAAAATTAAAATTAACAAACATTTTTATAAATCGAAAATAGTTGCGATTTTTCTTCATAGACAAATTTATTCTCTCAAGCAAAGAAAAGAAGAAAAAAAAATAGAAATTTTGAAAGTTCAGAAACGAAGGTTACAAATCTACCCACCTTAGAAATAAATTCGTCCTCGAATTTAAAATATTTAACATGTCATAAATTATAATGGTAAAATATATCGAAACAAGAAAACAGAAGTCTTTAATTGACATAGCGAAAATTAATTTTAAAAAATTTGAAAGATTGATCAATCTTCGGTCATAATAGGATGGATAGGGCAGGTACAAAGTGAACGAAAACCAAGGTTTGGTTTTAAATTTTAGGATATTCAGAAAAATTGGATAGAGGCCGGCAATATAAGAAAACAATCGAATTTAGATGGCTCAAAAAGGCAACAATCAAGGAATATAGTTATAAGAGCTTGGCCTACATAATACCCCTTGAATGACCTAATCTATTGCCTTGACTTATATCTAAAATTCTATCAATTACGAGCTTTCGTCTTTCCAATCAGTGAAGACGAAAACAATAAAGAGTTCAAGAGAGATGCCACTGAACACAATTACATGATTCAAGGGCGAACGTTTAATTTCAAGAGGAATTATCAAGCAGTCGCGGATGAGATCCTAGGGCATCTATATCTCAATCCACGTAGGGTAATTAGAAGAAAGCGAACCAAATGTATCATGGTTGATCAGACCATAATACACTGATTCTGAGTAGACAATATGTTTAGCGGGCGTCCCCAATAAACATATGTCTTGAATCAAGCTCGATAAAAGAGTAAGCTTGCAAAAACTAAGCTGTAATAGCAGCATTGGTCAAGAGAGTCAAAATACAAATATGCGAGATTTTTGAAAGGAGGAATAAATAGTTCGTGTTTTGTGAGAATCAAAATCTAACTCGAGATTTGTACACGAATAACAGAATCAAAATTACAAACCAATTCTTTATAGCAAAAAAAATATTTAAAAATAGACAATTCTAACTTATGCTATAAGATTTATATCTAATAAAGCAACAGAAAATTAAACAGTTTATCAAAAATTAACGCCTTAATTTTGGGCAAGTCTAGCATACCAAGTGAATAGTATATCCACATTGGATCACATGGTCATATCAAAAGTATAGTGTGTCTACAAAGACCTGGCAAACAATCTAAATTTTAACAACTTGGTATCCAAATTGTATGGCCTAACAGACAATCTTAACTACCCCACGGTTATTCTGAACAAGGGACTCCTAGTCCTAGTCATTCTCTTAAATCATTTTAATCCTAGTTGTGAATGAGCATTTCCTAGTCGCAGGCTCGCAGCAGTACGACTAATATGGTACTACCGCGAGTTCGCATAATTTGCGAAAACTGACCTGCATGGGCCACCACAAAAACTTGTCACGGCCCGCACTCGCTTTTCGGATACGAGACGTGTCCAAGCCAGCCTACGCCGCAGAGTCGGCGGTAGAACGCTGTCAAGCCCGCAAGAATAAATGCCCAAATATCACAATTGTTGCTCATTCACATTTTTAAATTTATTACAACATTTACAATTTAAGAAAATACAATATGAAATGATACAACTTTTTTCTATTTCTAGGTCGTCATCAGCATACCCAAGTTCTCCCAGTGCTAAGAGTGATTGCGGCTAACCTGAAAAATATTGGTTATCCAGTCAGGATTGGAACAAGTACACAAACCGACGACAATGCGAAAACACAATAGAATTAACAAGACATGAAAATAGCATATGGAATATGAAAGCTAGTAAGAAAACTGATGACATGGCACGGTAGAAAAGTAAAAGGAAAAATAAAAGACATCTACCTATGTGGTGTGAAATACCTTTTAATACGTGAACGGCTGGGCTAATACGGCACATCATACGATGGCTATCGTTCAGTAATGGTACGGCTAACTCATACGTGAGTGTGTATGACTTAGCTATCGTTCAGTAATGCAATTGGGTTTGTTCACGTATTTACTTAGTATTGCCCCTCCCGACTACTCCGTGTGACGAGCGTGTCAACAAGCAGCAAGATATATGTATAGACATGAAATGAAAAGACTACTATGAATCGGAAAGCAATCAGAAAGTGCACTTGCCTGTGGTCCTTTGCTGGTGAAATCGACAATTCTATTGGGTCCAGTATAGTCCGATTATCTAGGGATTATAAGGAAGTATGAATACCATTAGCTATGATCAATGATAATCTGACGATCTAAGAGATTTTCTATAATTATTTAATACGTATATGCTTTAGAAAATATTTATAGCATATTTAATATTAGCCCTTTTTAAGAAAACATTTATTTTATGAACATAGCTCCTTGTTAGTAATTTAAGAAATCAAAGTAAAAGCCCAACAAATAAAATGCAATTAGATTTACTTATTTATATTTAAAAATACTCACTATATTTTGAATATCGATTACATAATCACTATTCTAAAATATTTAGATATAGATAAAACTACTAGCATTAAAGCCAAAAATAGGCACAAATAATCTCAAAATATTATAACTAAATACTAATCTGGATTATAGGGTCAAGCCCAATAATAATCTTAAACTTATACTTAACCAAAATATGTATATATAATATTTTAAAAATATTTGTGGTACTTGAAAATAATATTTCATTAATCAATATAAATATCTAAGAATATAAGAAGTCGTTTTCTTTAAATATTAATACAATATTATAATTTAGAAAATACTAATAGACTTCCCCAAGATAATACCAATAAAAATCGCAATATTAATAATAATAATAATAACGGTAGTAGTAGACAGTGTACATATACATATATAATAACAATATTTAAAATTAATAACAATAAAATTATAATAATAGCCAAACTCAATAATACTAGTGATACAGGTCCAAGGTCCAAAACCATCCCACTAAATAATCAAATCAAAGTAATAATAACAATAATATATTTAGAAATATATAAAATAATATTGTCATTAGTGAAAACCAATAAGAATAAAATGATTAGTAACAGTAATAAATTATTGTATTTACTATATACCTATACAACTGTATATACCAACACATATATGTGTACTGTAATATAATAGTATATTAATACAATACTTACATGGTATAATATATATAAATATCCCCCCTTTCTTAGTCCAGCCTGGCGCTGGCTTGATTGACTTTGAATAACACAAAACCCAAAAAGAAGAAAATGAGAATGTTGCTGTTGTTGTTTTGATTTATAGGGAAGAGAGATAAAGAAGCACATTCCAAAATTAAGAAGAAGAATCAGAGGGAGAAGAAGCAGGAAGGGGAAGATGTGCTCACCGATCGGGAGAGCGGCGCTGGGGGAAACCTTGTTGGGAGGCGGTCGAAAAAAGTCCTCACCGCCGAGCGGTCTTCGTCGTCGGGATGCACGGCGGCGCTCGCCGAGGTCGGTGCTGGACGCGGGAGCAAGGCGCCGGCTGGTTGGCTGCCGGGCTGGGGTCGGCGAGCACGGGCGCTGGTCGACTTGGCCATAGGTGGTGGTCTCGGCAGCCCCGGATGGCAGAGACGATGATGTTGGTTTTGGTGGTAATGAACAGGGGTGGTCGGGAGCAATAGGGGTAGGGTCGTGTCCATGGAGTGGTGGTGCGGGTGGACGCTGGCTGGAGGCGGGTTTTAGTATTGGCGGAGAGGAGGAGGCTGTGGTCGATTGGTAGTAGTGTTGACGGTGAGGTTCTGACCGCTGCCTTAGGGAGGAGGCCGGACGGGAGGTGATTGTTTGGTGGCAGGAAAGAACTCGATGGTGGTGGTCGGCCAAGGAGTTCCCGGCGTTGTCGGCAGAGGCGAGAGGATGGGTTCCAGTATCGTGGTGGATACGGACACGACGGTTATGGTGATGGTTGATGAATTGTTGGGATTGGATGGGCTGTGGTGAGACTGTCATCGAATAGAGATTATGATTTCTGTGGAAAGGAAACAAAAGGGAAGCCTCCCTTTACATAGGGTGAGGAGGTTTCCAAGATAGGAAGGGATTATGAATCCAATATTGTTCGAATCTTTCATAACTTAAATTATTATATCAAATATAACCAAATAAATAATGATCCAAAACAATATCCAATGCTTATCCTCTAATAGATTTAAAATATTGATATAGATAAATATGATCTTAAATTAAAATAATAGCTTTAAATTAATATTCAATAATCTATAAAATATATTTCCATAGATACCATCTTTGCTAAAATAATGTAGCAATAGATTTATTAAATCTAAAATAGATATTGAATAACAAGTATAGTTTATTGATTAATATCGCTAAAATAGTATTAAAAAATATTATTCCTAAAACTAGTTTGAAAATTAAAATTAACAAACATTTTTATAAATCGAAAATAGTTGCGATTTTTCTTCATAGACAAATTTATTCTCTCAAGCAAAGAAAAGAAGAAAAAAAAATAGAAATTTTGAAAGTTCGGAAACGAAGGTTACACTCTATACGGCTTAAAGCAAGCTCCCAAAATATGGCATGAGAAGTTTGACAAAGTTATCAGATCAAACGGCTACAGGGTCAGCGAAACAGACAAGTGTGTCTATACTAAATTTGCTGACGGAAGAGGAGTCATTGTTTGTCTGTACGTGGACGACATGCTAATCCTAGGTATGGATATAAGCTGTGTCACAGAGACAAAGAAGTTCCTCTCGACAAAATTTAGTATGAAGGACTTGGGGGATCCTGATGTTATCTTGGGACTCAAGATCATCCGGACGGACACTGGATTGGCACTGTCACAATCTCATTACATTAAGAAGATGCTTACTCGATACGGATATCATGATCTTCCCATAATTGATACGCCGTACCGAAGTGATCAGAATCTGGAGCCTAACTCGAAGGAAAGTGTCAGGCAATTTGAGTACGCTAGCGTCATCGGAAGTTTGATGTACGCTACTACTGCCACTAGGCATGACATAGCTTTCGCTGTGGGAATGCTGAGTCGATTCACAAGCAATCCAGACATTCAGCACTGGAAAGCTGTGAAGCGTGTTTTGAGATATCTCAAGAAGACTCAGACATATGCACTGCACTTTAGCGAAGAGCTGCTGGTAGTAGAAGGCTTCAGTGATGCCAGCTGGTGCTCAGAGTTGGAGAGCGAGAGGTCCACTGGTGGATTCATTTTTACAATGGATGGAGCTGCTATATCGTAGAAGTCGAAGAAGCAGACTATGCTCTCGCGGTCTTCTATGGAATCTGAGTTCTTTGCACTTGATACCGCAGCATATGAAGCTGAATGGCTTCGGGAGCTCATGTATGATCTTCCAGTGGTTGGAGCACAGATACCGGCAATTTCGATATACTACGACAACCAAGCGACTGCGGCGGTGGTATCAAATGATCTCTTTAATAGAAAGAAGAGAACTGTGCGGTTAAAGCACAAGGCAGTGAACGATCTCATCAAGAGAGGTGTCATTGCAGTAATCGATGTTCGAAGTCAGGAGAACCTGGTGGATCCGTTCACGAAGGGCCTCAAGCGTCAGCTGGTTGAAGACACAGTAGGGAAGATGGACTTGAAGGCATTCTGATAGTATGTTTTTGTAATCCCACCACAAAGTTTTATGTTATTAGTTTAAAGAGAAATCTACTAGACATCTAACTTTCGGTTCAAGGAAGAACCATTGACTGGAAAACTATCAGGTAACAGTGGGTACTTGTTCTTGGGAACATGGAAGGGTTACGAACCCATAACCACTGTTGTCTACTATGTGTTTTCTGCGAAAAATGGATCCTGTGTTGAGGTTGGCTTAAATACCTTAATAAGTTCTTAGGAAGAGTGAATGCCTGGTATGCTTTACATGAAGCACGGTAGTGCAGCACTACAAGGAGTAAAACTCTATGCTACAGTAGAATGACTCCACCATGAGGTTCCCAGGTAGGGGTAATGCCTCGGCTTTGCAAGCCAAGTCATAGCGGCGTAGCACCGCAAATAGGCAGGTAGCTAGCCTAATGCTGTATGATGAAATTAAAGAGTTGTAGATAGCACTACAAAGGGGAGGGTGACCCCATGTTACAGTGGCACGACACCACGATGAGGTACCCAGGTAGGGGTAAAGCCTCGGCCTTGCAAGCCATGTCGTTGCGGTGTAACACCGCAAGGAAGCCTTAGGCTTCATGCTGGGTAGAATAGCACTACAAAGAGGCTGTGACCTCATGCTGCAGTAGTGTGACACTACGATGAGATTCCCGGGTAGGGGTAATGCCTCGGCTTTAGGCCATGTCATAGTGGCGTAGCATCGCAAGGAAGCGCAAGGCTTCATGCCATGTCTCTTTAATAAAGAACTTACCTATAGTGTATGGAAAGAGATATCAGGCCGTCTCTTAAGGGTAAATTTGTAGATCCCAAAATTATACACTAAAATCAGGCTAGCACAGGGCCTTTAATGTGCAGCCAGAAGCACATGTAACTACACTTTGTGAGTGAAAAGAATTACAATTGTGGTATAGAATTCAAGGCATAGTCCATTCTTGTATCGCATTGTTATTTAACCCATGCGGGAAGATTCAAGTCATCAGCGACATCTATCCTAATATAAAATAGACAGTTACTGTGGGGAACGCTCAACCCTAGACACATATATGTGATAATATATGCGGGGAATTGTTGGTGCTCTTGCTCCTTGACATGAAGAAAGCTTGCTCTCAACATGCTTTGTAAAGTTTAGTCCCACATTGGAAAAGTACCATGAGTTATCTCAATATATATATGAGTATGTGTTATTGGGATATGCACATGGGGTGATGACCCTAAGAAGAAAATCATGTGGGTGATTTTACTAAGAGGAAAATGATTAATTCCAACAATGTCACGCCCCAGAACCAGAATACTGGAGAGCGGGAGAGTGACTCAGCCAGCTACGTATTACGGGTAGATGAATACCGTATAATACGATCAATGCTGTCTAACCAGACGAGGGGGTGCATACTACATAAAAGTCTTACTATGGTCATTACACATCTATTGTCTCAATCATTCAAACAAGAACAGAAATATAGAACATGTAAGGTAAAGCAGTAAGGCGTCCCAAACGCTCTGTCAAAATGTTCTTGATATCTGGCTTTACAAAACATAGCCAGATTGATGTAGCAAAAGTATACACAATTGTTATCAGCTGCAGTCTGACTTAATTACAATTATGCAAAAGTAAGTACAAGACAATCCGACTAACATGTCGGTGCCAAACGGTAAGGTATAAAGTAGATAACAAAACGAGTGGTGAAGTTAAGGAACCCACTCGAGGCCTCCTGAGATCATTCCTCTAGTATTGACCATCCTGGAGGTGGAAGTACGCTGAGTCCTCGGGAACTGGCTCTAAATCTGGCCATGCAAAACCAGAGAGGTTAGACCTCTAATAGCAAGTACCACAAGGGAGCACGACATGAGAACTAAAACCAGTAAGTAAGAGAATATAATAATATATCTCTGCTTGCTACTAGAACTCACATCACATCAAGACACTTCGAACCAACCTCCCAACCAAACAAGGACAGAAGTTGGCCCGTCATGTCCTGACATTCTGATCATCCCAGTTAGGTAACAGAGTACAGTGCACAAACAAATCATCTTGAACGGCCAATCAACTCCTACAGCTTGCTATTATGAGTCCCAAGTTATCCTGGAATAATACAATTAGGGATTCCTCAGTTCTTACTATGTGCAAGCAAGGCTAGTCTATCCAGTCGATCAATTGGCCCATGCATGAATTAGACGAGTCCTAGCAGGACGCCCGTCAATATACAATATACAATAATAATAAAAGCAGATACTGTTCCCTGCCCGTGTGGCAGATTTACAGTATCTGTGGGAACCAGCCGGCCCGTCGGGTACTACTCGTCCCAAGGGGGCTGCCATGTAAGAATTCGGGAATCCATTCTCTCCATACAATTATTATTTTATTTAACTTAATAGTCTCTACGTTGAGTGAAATCCCATGTCGTGGATCATGGTCATTCAAATGAGTACTTTCGTATGGGGTACGATATGCACAACTCTACAACGATACCAGTACGGTTAGGTTGCAGGTCTTACATAGCGTAATGCAACAATCAAATCTATCCACGGTAATCATGCCTTGACCATAAAGTATACATGCTTCTTTTGTAGAAAAATAACTGAATAAATAAATAAATAAATAGATTGAAGCCTGCATATGCATGTATGTCAATATTCGGGATCAGCCAGTCGAGTACAATAGTTCATAACATGAACGTATCTCATTCATTTCATTCAATAAGACGACTAGCCAGTCTCTTGGTTCCAATTAGGAACGCATGATCAATTTAGTCAAGATCACAATCATTATCAATGGTGGCAAGGCATGAAAGTCAACTAGCATTCAGTGGGGTCGAGTCTACAACTCTCAGGGTTTAATTCTAGTCAATCCGGGTATCTATAACTCAATTCACGACGTATGGTACATCCCACGTAACAATCTATATTTAACAGAAATATTAACATATCATGATCATATCAAGTTTATGCAAAAAGCCGTAAGGATATAAAATGGACGTTAAACATCTAATAAGATATCAATATACAGGGCTATAGAAGATCCAGGATAAGCAGGCTACTCTCATGTCAGCCTACGCTTATGCCAGCTTACGCTCAGGTCAAGCTACGCTCAAGCCAGCGTACGCCCAGGTCAAGCTACGCTCAAGCCAAGCTAGCGTATGGGAGTCATACGCTTCCAAAAGGCAGCGTATGGACTCCATACGACTCCTGACCATTCAAGTCAGCGTATGCAAGTCATACGCTCCCAAAAGGTAGCGTATGAACTCCATACGACTCCTGACCATTCAAGTCAGCGTATGCAAGTCATACGCTCCCAAAAGGTAGCGTATGAACTCCATACGACTCCTGACTATTCAAGTCAGCGTATGCAAGTCATACGCTCCCAAAAGGTAGCATATGAACTCCATACGACTCCTGACCATTCAAGTCAGCGTATGCAAGTCATACGCTCCCAAAAGGTAGCGTATGCAAGACACACGCTTCCTAAAAAGGCAGCGTATGGACTCCATACTGCGCTGCGCTAAAGAGCGCGCACAGCTCAGTGACGCAGCTAAAAAGCTAGCATACACTGCTCACTGTCTTCTCCAAACAGCAAGAACTCCATGGTTGTACCCCAAAGCTTCAAAAGTCTATAACTTGGTCCAAATAAGTCCAAATCTAACTTTCCAAAGGTCAAAATTGGGTAGAATAAAACTCTCTACAACATAGAACCATCAAAACTTAAAAACAAAGAAGTTTGATAGATCAAAACCACCAAACTCCGAAAATAACTCATATCTAGATCTACAAAGATTAAGACTACGAAATGAAAAATGCTAAGTTCTAAACTCTCTTAGGATCTTGCGAGGAAGATAAATGAACTACAAAAACATGGGTTCTCATGGAGAGCAAGTTGTACTTGCCTACGGTTTGGTAGGTAGAGAGAGTAATGAAGAAGAAGAAAAGGAGTAATGGTGAGAAGTAAAGTTAAATGAGGAGAGAGAAGGGAGAGGGTGGCTTTAAATAAAAGGTGGTGGTAGGTGGGAGTTGGGCCGGGTCCAATGGGTCGGGTTGCACGGGTCCAACAAGGCTAACCCGAAAGTAAAACTAAAGCAGGAATTAAAATGCAGGTAAAAAAATTACAGAAAGAAATACAGAAATAAAATTGCAGGAATTAATTAGCATGAAAATTAAAGAGCAGCTAATTAATTAACATGAAAATTTAAAGAGCAGATAATAGAATTGCAGAAAAATAAAGTACAGAAAATAAAATACAGATAATTAATTAACATGAAGTTATAGGAATTTAAATACAGGATACTACATGATAAATACTAAATAAATACATTCAGGCAATATACGTATTAGAATATGCATTCCGGGAACGGGGAGTGACATCTCTACCCTCATTGGAAAAAAAATTCCGTCCTCAGAATTTCAAATTCAAGCAAGATAGAAATATCAAGGCTAAACTAATCTAAGTACAAGCAATTCAATGAAGCAATCATTTTACAATGTCCATAGCAAGTAACATATCTATATTTAACAATCTACGACATCAAGCAATTCTACCCATAAGGTGATAAGCATGAGGAATCAAGACAATCAGGTACACAGAAAAAGATATACCTTGTGAGTCAAACAGATGTGGATACCGTGATCGGATATCATCCTCACGTTCCTACGTTGACTCTCCCAAAGAGTGATGACCCCAAGCAACCCGGACAAGGTTAATTGTTCGGTTCTTGAGTATCTTCTCTCTTCGGTTCAAGATGGACACAGGCTGCTCCTCGTAAGACAGGTTGGTACCAACAACCAGTTCTGAATGATCGAGAATATGGTTGGGGTCCGATACATACCTTCGCAATTGAGATACATGAAACACGTCATGCACCTCTCGTAACGAAGGTGGAAGGGACAAACGATAAGCAACATCGCCTACCCTATCAAGAATAGCAAATGGGCCTACGTATCGCGGACTCAACTTTCCGCGAACGCCAAATCTAATAACCCCACGGGTAGGTGAGATCCGCAAGAACACGTGGTCCCCAACAGAAAACTCTAGCGGGCTACGATGCTGGTCCGCCCAATGACGATGCCGATCCTGCGCAACACGGAGTCGCTCTCTAATTCCCTTAATCACTTCAACCGTCTGGATAATCATTTCTGGGCCTAACATCTTCCTTTCCCCGATATCATCCCATGCTAGCGGTGATCTACACTTCTTACCATATAGTGCTTCAAATGGCGCCATCTGGATACTGGCTTGATAACTGTTGTTGTAAGAAAACTCAACTAAGTGCAGGTGGCTTTCCCAAGATCCTCCAAAATCCAGAGTGCAAGCTCGCAACATATCTTTCAAAGTCTGAATTGTCCTTTCTGATTGCCCGTCCGTCTGCGGATGGTAAGCCGTGCTAAATCTTAACTTGGTACCCAGACTATGATGTAAGCTCTTCCAAAAATGTGATGTAAAACGGGTATCTCGGTCTGACACAATACTGACAGGGACTCCATGCTGCCTGACTATCTGCTGTATGTACAACTCTGCCAACTTTTCTGTAGATTGCCCTACTCTGAAAGGAAGAAAATGTGCTACATTCGTAAGTTGGTCCACTATCACCCAAATAGCGTCCTTACCACTTGGTGATCTCGGTAAACCGGTCACAAAGTTCATTGTAATATGCTCCCATTTCTATTCCGGGATAGGAAGCGGTTGCAATAACCCAGCTGGCCTCTGCTGTTCTGCCTTCACTTGCTGACATACCAAGCAACGGGAAACGAATCTAGCTATCTCCCTCTTCATCCCGTTCCACCAGAAGTGCTGCTTGATATCTTGGTACATCTTGGTCCCTCCAGGGTGTACAGAATACTGGGAACTGTGAGCTTCGGTCATAACCTCATGTCTGATATCTCTACTAGGTACACATAGACGTGATCCAAACCTAAGCGTACCATCTTCATAAATTTGCATCTCCTTTCTGAGTCCTGACTCACATTCTGCCCTAAGCTTCTGAATCATTGGGTCTTGTGCCTGAGCTGCCTTGATCCTGCCTACCAAGTCGAATTGAACTTGTAGACTAGTTAGAACTCCTACATCACTAGAAAGTATAACTTTGATGCCCATCTCCTGAAGGTCTTCTAAGATATGCCTCTGTGTTGTCAACATAAATGCGCCGCCTCTTCTGCTAAGGGCGTCTGCTACTACATTCGCCTTGCCTGGATGATACTGAAGCTCCACGTCATAATCCTTGATCAACTCCAACCATCTTCTCTGCCTCATGTTCAGCTCCTTCTGAGTAAAGATGTACTTCAGACTTTTATGATCTGTGTACATCTCCACTCAGTCACCATATAAGTAATGCCTTCATAGCTTCAGAGTAACACTACTGCTGCTAACTCCAAATCATGAGTTGGGTAATTCTTCTCGTAGTCCCGAAGCTGCCTAGATGCATACGCTATCACCTTCCCGTGCTGCATGAGGACACATCCAAGTCCTTTACCTGACGCATCACAATATACTGTAAAACCTCCGGATCCAACTGGCAATGTAAGAATGGGTGCTGATATCAATTTCTGCTTCAGATTTTCAAATGATGCCTGGCATTCTGCCGACCAGACGAATGGTACATCCTTCCGTGTCAAGCGGGTCATGGGTGCTGAAGTCTTGCAAAATCTGACACAAATCTTCTGTAATATCCTGCCAATCCTAAGAAACTCCGTACATCAGCTACGGTCTTGGATACTGGCCAACTCTCTACTGCTTCTACCGTCTTGGGATCTACTGCTACTCCAGCTCCTGATACGATATGACCCAAAATGAAATGTGATCCGTCCAGAACTCATACTTGCTGAGCTTGGCATACAACTGGTTCTCCCTCAAAACCTGCAACACTTTCCTGAGGTGGTCTTCATGCTCCTTTTCACTAGCAGAGTATACTATAATGTCATCAAGAAACACAACGACAAACTGGTCTAAGTATGGCATAAAGATGCGATTCATCAAATCCATGAATATTGCTGGAGCATTGGTCAAACCAAACGGCATTACTAAGAACTCATAATGCCCATACTTCGACCTGAATGCTGTCTTGGGAATATCTTCCTTCCGAACCCTCACTTGGTGATACCCTGAACGAAGATCTATCTTGGAGAAAACTCTAGCCTTGCTCAACTGATCAAATAAGTCGTCGATCCTGGGTAATGGGTACTTGTTCTTTACTGTTGTCGCGTTAAGCTTCCTGTAGTCAATGCATAATCTGGACGTCCCATCCTTCTTCCCCACAAGTACCACTGGTGCTGCCCACGGCGATACGCTAGCTTGGATAAACTTCTTCTCCTTTAATTCCTCTATATGCTGATATACCTTGGCCTGCTCCGAATCCGCCATTCTGTAAACCCGATCTGATATCGGTTTAGTTCCTGGTGCCAATTCTATACTGAACTCAATATCTATAACCGGTGGAAGACCGGGAAGTTCTTCAGAAAATACGTCTAGAAATTCTTCAACTACCTTCGAAACCTGGACTTCTTCCATTGCCGTTACTACTCCCTGCTCTTGCTGAGTTGCCTCTGATCTGACTAAGGTGAATCTCTTCATGCCTGGAATATCAAAAGATACACTTCCACTACGACAATCTATTGTCGCATGACTGTCTTTCAGCCAGTCCATGCCTAAGATAACGTCGAAATTTCCAATAGAAAATTCTATCAACCGGGCGGGTAAAGGATGCCCGCACACTACAACACTACATGCTAAACTAACTCTACTAACTCCCACGAGCCCATTACCAGTGAGTATATTCAACCTCCCTGGCAATGCCTCGAACTCCACTCCTAGTCATGTCGCAAATTGTGCAGATATAAATGAATGGGATGCTCCCGAATCAAACAATGCTACTGCGGGATATGAGGCGATGAGAATGTTACCTGCCACAACATCTCTCGATGCCAATGCCTCTTCCAAGGACAGTGTGAATGCCTGCCCTCGACCTCCTTGCTGGTTCCATGCTGTGGCCTAGCCTGGTGCTGCTGCTGGCCCCTGCCTTGATGATGCTGGGGTGGTCTATGCTGGTGTTGCTGCATCGGCGGCCCCTGCTGCCGAAACATCTGAGCCTGTGATACTAACGGACGCTGCGCCAATGGCCTCACTGCCAATGCTGGTCCTCGATACTGCCCTTGCCCCTGGTGCTGGCAGAGCAGGAAACTGCTGCCCTGGTCCTCCTGACCTCGAATTCATGGGACATGTGGTAACCCGATGATCTGAATTTCCACATATCAGACACAGTCCATTCAATGTCCGACACACATCTCTAGTGTGTCCCATCTTCCCACAATAAGTGCAGCCCGCCGGGGGTTGCTAGTTCTTCCTCTGTTGCTGTTGCTGCTTGCCTGGGTGGTGGTGCTGGCCCTCGCATCGCCACATCGTGGATACGAATGCCAGGGGATGGTGCTGTTGTTCGGGGCGCTGCTCCCCCTCCTCCTTCAATCTGACTGTGGGATCTCTTCTGACCCCCAGTCCTTGCCGCAAGCCTCTGAATAGTGATCTCATGCCTTCGAGTCGCCGTCAATATCTCATCAAAAGTCTGGTAATTGTGCCCTTCTATCAATTGCAAGAGCTCAAGATGAAACCCTTGCTGGAACCTCATCGTCCTCTGGCGCTCCGTTGCTACCATCTCTGGGGCAAACCTACTCAATCTGCAGAACTCCGCTGCATAAGCATCTACGGTCTTGCCAGCCTGTCTGAGGTTGATAAACTTCTGTTGTAGCTCAAACTGTGCCACAACTCCATAGTACTTAGTCTTGAATCTTGCTGTGAAATTGTCCCAAGCCACAAGACGTCTGATGCCTACTTCCTCTGATTCCCACCAATCACGTGCAAGATCCTGAAGTAGTAAAACTTCACTAGATCCACACGCTCTTCGGCCGGCACCTTAGCGGTTGTCAGGATAGCCTCAATATCCTTAAGCCATGCATCTGCTGAGATGGCATCCTCCGTGCCCTCAAAACGACGGGGGTTGTACTTGCAAAACCGGGCTGACGCTCCTGAATCTGTCTTTGCCCCTCTTTTCAATGCCGTCTGTAATCCTTGGTTGAGTAGTACATTCTGCTCTTGCAACTGAGCATGCATGCGCTGTTGAGCTAACATCTGGTGTTGCTGAGTAGCCATCATCCCTCTCATGATCTCCAGAAGGGCTGGTGTGTCCAATTCCACAGGGGTAGGTGGAACTATTGGTGGGGGTGGAACATCCGGATACTGCAATCCAGCTGCTGCTTCCATGATCACTTCTTCCTGGGTAGCCTCCTGAGTTAGTATCGGCTCTTATTGCTGACCAACATGGTCAGGTTGTCCATGTTGCTGTCCATGTTGTTGCTGTCCAGCTCTGACAGATGCGGACGAGGTGCCCCTAAGAAAAGGGACAAGAGAACAATCAAACGACCGGACATGAAGGATCAATGAAGTCAAGGGATACTGGAATGTCAAGCTGGAGTTGAGAATCAACAAATCATGAGATCAAGGGGGAACATGTGATTGAGACATCCTATAAATCAAAACACCCCACAAGTCTGAAATCAGACCTGCATGGGACCACTAAAACCTTGTCACGCCCAGAACCAGAATACTGGAGAGGGGGAGTGACTTAGCAGCTACGTATTACGGGTAGATGAATACCGTATAATACGATCAATGCTGTCTAACCAGACGAGGGGGTGCATACTACATAAAAGTCTTACTATGGTCATTACACATATTGTCTCAATCATTCAAACAAGAACAGAAATATAGAACATGTAAGGTAAAGCAGTAAGGCGTCCCAAACGCTCTGTCAAAATGTTCTTGATATCTGGCTTTACAAAACATAGCCAGATTGATGTAGCAAAAGTATACACAATTGTTATCAGCTGCAGTCTGACTTAATTACAATTATGCAAAAGTAAGTACAAGACAATTCGACTAACATGTCGGTGCCAAACGGCAAGGTAAAGTAGATAACAAAACGAGTGGTGAAGTTAAGGAACCCACTCGAGGTCTCCTGCGATTCCTCTAGTATTGACCATCCTGGAGGTGGAAGTACGCTGAGTCCTCGGGAACTGGCTCTAAATCTGGCCATGCAAAACCAGAGAGGTTAGACCTCTAATAGCAAGTACCACAAGGGAGCACGACATGAGAACTAAAACCAGTAAGTAAGAGAATATAATATATCTGCTTGCTACTAGAACTCACATCACATCAAGACACTTCGAACCAACCTCCCAACCAAACAAGGACAGAAGTTGGTCCGTCATGTCCTGACATTCTGATCATCCCAGTTAGGTAACAGAGTACAGTGCACAAACAAATCATCTTGAACGGCCAATCAACTCCTACGGCTTGCTATTATGAGTCCCAAATTATCTGGAATAATGCAATTAGGGATTCCTCAGTTCTTACTATGTGCAAGCAAGGCTAGTCTATCCAGTCGATCAATTGGCCCATGCATGAATTAGACGAGTCTAGCAGGACGCCCGTCAATATACAATATACAATAATAAAAGCAGATACTGTTCTCTGCCCGTGTGGCAGATTTACAGTATCTGTGGGAACCAGCCGGCCCGTCGGGTACTACTCGTCCCAAGGGGGCTGCCATGTAAGAATTCGGGAATCCATTCTCATCACAAATTATTTTATTTAACTTAATAGTCTCTACGTTGAGTGAAATCCCATGTCGTGGATCATGGTCATTCAAATGAGTACTTTCGTACGGGATACGATATGCACAACTCTACAACGATACCAGTACGGTTAGGTTGCAGGTCTTACATAGCGTAATACAACAATCAAATCTATCCACGGTAATTATGCCTTGACCATAAAGTACACATGCTTTTTGTAGAAAATAACTGAATAAATAAATAAATAAATAGATTGAAGCCTGCATGTGCATGTATGTCAATATTCGGGATCAGCCAGTCGAGTACAATAGTTATAACATGAACGTGTCTCATTCATTTCATTCAATAAGACGACTAGCCAGTCTTTTGGTTCCAATTAGGAACGCATGATCAATTTAGTCAAGATCACAATCATTATCAATGGTGGCAAGGCATGAAAGTCAACTAGCATTCAGTGGGGTCGAGTCTACAACTCTCAGGGTTTAATTCTAGTCAATCCGGGTATCTATAACTCAATTCACGACGCATGGTACATCCCACGTAACAATCTATATTTAACAGAAATATTAACATATCATGATCATATCAAGTTTATGCAAAAAGGCGTAAGGATATAAAATGGACGTTAAACATCTAATAAGATATCAATATACAGGGCTATAGAAGATCCAGGATAAGCAGGCTACTCTCATGTCAGCCTACGCTTATGCCAGCGTACGCTCAGGTCAAGCTACGCTCAAGCCAGTGTACGCCCAGGTCAAGCTACGCTCAAGCCAAGCTAGCGTATGGGAGTCATACGCTTCCAAAAGGCAGCGTATGAACTCCATACGACTCCTTACTATCCAAGTGAGCGTATGCAAGTCATACGCTCCCCAAAGGCAGCGTATGGACTCCATACGACTCCTGACCATTCAAGTCAGCGTATGCAAGTCATACGCTCCCAAAAGGTAGCGTATGAACTCCATACGACTCCTGACCATTCAAGTCAGCGTATGCAAGTCATACGCTCCCAAAAGGTAGCGTATGAACTCCATACGACTCTTGACTATTCAAGTCAGCGTATGCAAGTCATACGCTCCCAAAAGGTAGCGTATGAACTCCATACGACTCCTGACCATTCAAGTCAGCGTATGCAAGTCATACGCTCCCAAAAGGTAGCGTATGCAAGACACACGCTTCCTAAAAAGGCAGCGTATGGACTCCATACTGCGCTGCGCTAAAGAGCGCGCATAGCTCAGTGACGCAGCTAAAAAGCTAGCATACACTGCTCACTGTCTTCTCCAAACAGCAAGAACTCCATGGTTGTACCCCAAAGCTTCAAAAGTCCATAACTTGGTCCAAACAAGTCCAAATCCAACTTTCTAAAGGTCAAAATTGGGTAGAATAAAACTCTCTACAACATAGAACCATCAAAACTTGAAAACAAAGAAGTTTGATAGATCAAAACCACCAAACTCCGAAAATAACTCATATCTAGATCTACAAAGATTAAGACTACGAAATGAAAAATGCCAAGTTCTAAACTCTCTTAGGATCTTGCGAGGAAGATAAATGAACTACAAAAACATGGGTTCTCATAGAGAGCAAGTTGTACTTACCTACGGTTTGGTAGGTGGAGAGAGTAATGAAGAAGAAGAAAAAGAGTAATGGTGAGAAGTAAAGTAAAATGAGAGAGAGAGAAGGGAGAGGGTGGCTTAAATAAAAGGTGGTGGTAGGTGGGAGTTGGGCCGGGTCCAATGGGTCGGGTTGCACGGGTCCAACAAGGCTAACCCGAAAGTAAAACTAAAGCAGGAATTAAAATACAGGTAAAAAAATTACAGGAAGAAATACAGAAATAAAATTGTAGGAATTAATTAGCATAAAAATTAAAGAGCAGCTAATTAATTAACATGAAAAATTTAAAGAGCAGATAATAGAATTGCAGAAAAATAAAGTGCAGAAAATAAAATGCAGATAATTAATTAACATGAAGTTATAGTAATTTAAATACAGGATACTACATGATAATACTAAATAAATACATTCAGGCAATATACGTATTAGAATATGCATTTCGGGAACGGGGAGTGACAAACAAGAACGTAAGTTGATTTTTGTGGCGGGCTCGGACTCGACACGGACTCCAGGTTGTCTCGTGCATACACGGGAGTTCTCGGAGGAAAGGCGTGGGCTAGCACTCGACTATGTTGATTGTGGGATGATGTAAAATATTAAACTCTATTTTAGAGTATTGGTGTTTTAGTCCACATCGGATATAAGAGATGGTGAGGTCTCACTCCACTCTATAAATAGAGCCCCCTTTCAAAGATGTACCAAAGAAGAGAGTTAAGGAAGTCCGTAAAGTTCAGGAAGCCCGTTCAAGTCACAAATATTGACTGACGAGCGTTCCAGAAGTTCTCTTGAACTTGCTGTTCCTGAAAGCGGATCGTATAGAGACGAATCTTGCTTTGAGCAACAATATTTTTACACCCCAGCAGATTGAATCCCCTTTTGTTCTTCTTCTGTTTCTCTGTAACTCGTTCTTCAGGTTTTAAGGCACCTACTGAGTAGGGAGGCCTAACTTTGTTCTTGAGATCTATCTTATTTGTGGCACCTACTGTGTAGGCTTGCTAAACTCCTCATTTGTGGCACCTACTGTGTAGGCTTGCTGAACTCCTATTTTCTATCTATATTCACGCCTCGGACTAACAAGGTCTGGGTTGAATTTTGCCAACTTAGTTGGTAGAAAAATGGTATAATGGATTTCCGCCAACTTGGTTGGCGGAAAAAAATACGGTTGGAAGAAATTCAACATTGATTTTGTTTGATTTTTTTCTGATTGGTTTGGTTAGCTTTGGTTTGTTTTAGTTTGATTTGGTCTGCTCTATGACGAAAAATTCTCCATTTGTTGGGGTATACTCTTCATATGACTTACTGTCACACGGGAGTTTAGAGATTGCATGCATTTTTTGAAGGGCTAAACCCATCTCACCGACGAGTGTAAAGAATGTACCAGTGTTACAATTGTACCTCCGTAAGCGCAACAAACATGATTGTTCATCTAAACCATGGCAAGTGGCCATGGCGGCATAGTACAAGCCACACTTATTCAGGATATCTTGATATTTTATCAGAAATCACTCTGACACGTTGCTCCATAAACCATCATGTGGGCCCAGTTTAACAACCTCAAAGCACTACTGGAATAAGACAAGTTTTAGCAAACCTGTTGGTAAGAGTCTCAGTGGCGTATCCCAATACATCAGGCCCCACGTCGCCCTTGATGGCTCCAGGCAGTAAACCCAGCTGAGTGGAAAAAATGGCTCATTTATAACATTCAAAAGTATCTTGCTTTTTACCACCGTATTCGTGAACGATGTTTCCAACATGGACACCAAGCTTGTGTTGGCGTAATCAGATATTCCATCCTTCTTGAAAGGCAACTGGTGCATAAGCTGTAAGGGGTAAACGGCGCTCTGCAGATGGCACAAACATCTGACGGCTGTTTGAAATAACTATACATGCATTTTTGTCCTTTTTGATTTTCGTGGTGTCAGTCCCTGTCAAAATTAAGACGTCAGCAAACAGAAAAGCTGGCCTTAAAAATTGTTCATGGTTTGGACAAAATCGTTACTGTTATCTGTTACAGAAAGCTCTAGGTTTGACAAATGATCATTTATTTTTCAAGAAGGGTTGATCTTTGTTCTACTTTTTTTGCTACAATGACTCTTCTGAGTGTTCTGTCGACTGTGTTTTGTATCGCCTTGTACGTTGTCCAATTTCATGCTTGCGTGGCATCGTGTCCAGTGGCAACTTTTGGTCATGTGTGATCGGAATGTGACATATATCATCATTCAAACCCTTCACAAATATGTGGGTCATGGATTTATCATTTGGTATCACGATTCAATGATCTTAGCAAGTTTAGGGAATTCACTCATAATCTTCAACAAACATGTTTTATTGTTTAAGCCCGACAAACTCATCTTCTTTCTTATGATAGATGGCTGGAGGAAGGTATTGTTCCAGAATCGCCAACTTAAATATTTCCCTAGTAAATTTTTCGTCTCGAGTCATGTCACAAAGATCCTTCTTTTTTGCCTCCTACTAGTCGTGTGCTCTCGTACGTAGCTGGATCGCCGCACATACCACATTCTTGGACCATGGGATTCCAACAAACTCGAACAAGGCCTCCATCTTTGAAACCCAATCCATTACCTTATTTGTCTTTGTTTTCTCCTCAAACTATGGGGGATTCATCTTCGGAGAGGAACAAGTTATTTGAATGCAGAAAACATCTAAAGGTAGGGGTAAGGGTGGTAGAGGAGGCTGAGGTAGGTGTGGCGATGATGGTTATTGTCATGGTGGTGTCTGATTGAGATTTATAGTAAATTTAGGATTACGGTTAACTAAAAAAATTAAGTACCAGATTTAAATTTATTTTGATTAATAAAATAATATATTATTGTGAGAAGAAGGTCATTGGTAATTTGGTCCAAAATAATTATATGTTTTTGGACGGAAAAATTGACTGCTAGATATAAACTTACAACTCATCAATAGTTTATCATATTAATAGATATATATGAAAATATAGAATATTGTAATAAAATTGATGGTATATAGTTATAATTATGGCTAGCTTGCCATTTAGCTTGCGTGGTCGGAGTTATATATTTTTGGGAAAATTTATGAAATGTCCAAAAATTTAAAAAGTTTTATGAAAAACTCACCCCAAAATAAACTTTCATCGCGTGCCCAGCATTAACTTAAAAATTAAAAAAAGGGCACGGCATGACCCTTTTGCCCTTCTAATTTATTAAGAATATCAACAAACCCAGCAAGTTTTATGAAAAACGGTTCGATTCCAGACTCTTCAAAAAAGTGTCTCTATCGCTCCTCTTCCATACTCTGTTCTGTTGCGATTTTAGGTCATCTCCTCCAAAAATCTTAGAAATTTCTTACAAGAAATCGCCAGCAAATCTCCATCACAATGTCGCAATCATCAGCAATGGAAGTAGACCAAGTTAGAGAAGAAGGGAAGAAGTAGTTGGAAAACAACAGAAAGGAGGGAAGAAAGTTAAGAAGGTTGCTCGTAGACGAAATGCTCCAAAAGAAAAAGAAGTGCAAGAAGCAGTAGAAGAACAAGAACACGGAGAACAACAAGAACAAGATCAAGAACAACAAGAAGCAGTAGCAGGGGGAGAAGAAGAAGATCAAGAAGAAGGGAAGAAAAAAGGTAAACTTTGAGTCTTGTTCATTCTCCGTTTATATTGACGCGGCAAATGAAAATGATCATTCTCCGTCTATAAAATACACGGAGGAGTCCTTCTGTGTCATTTGAACTAGAACTGGCCATTCTCCGTCTATTTTGAGACGGAGAATGGCATTCTCCGTGTTTAAACACACGGAGAATGGCATTTTCTGTGTTTTTGACCTAAAGAACGAGCATTCTCCGCCTAATATGAGACGGAGAATGACATTCTCCGTCTGTAAAATAGACGGAGAATGACCTTTCTTCTTGCATTAACCTAGAGAAATGAACATTCTCCGTCTCATTGACACGGAGAATGCCATTCTCCGTCTATTTTATAACGGAGAATGACGTTCTCTGTCTATTTTGACGCGAAGAATGGCATTCTCCTTGTAATTTGACCTAGAGAATGAGCATTCTCCGTCTTATTGAGACGGAGAATGTCATTCTCTGGGTCAAAATAAAGGGAGAATGACGTTCCCCGTGTTAAAACAAAACGGAGAATAACATTCTCCGTCTATTTTGAGACGGAGAATGGCATTCTCTCTTTATTTTGATCTAAAGAACGAGCATTCTCTGCCTAATATGAGACGGAGAATGGCATTCTCCGTATTAAAACACGCGGAGAATGGCATTCTCCTTGTAATTTGACCTAGAGAATGAGCATTCTCTGCCTTATTGAGACGGAGAATGTCATTCTCTGGGTCAAAATAAAGGAAGAATGACGTTCCCCGTGTTAAAACAAAACGGAGAATGACATTCTCCGTCTATTTTAAGACGGAGAATGGCATTTCTCTTTATTTTGATTAAAGAACGAGCATTCTCCGCCTAATATGAGACGGAGAATGGCATTCTCCGTATTAAAACACGCGAAGAATGGCATTCTCCTTGTAATTTGACCTAGAGAATGAGCATTTTCCGCCTTATTGAGACGGAGAATGTCATTCTCTGAGTCAAAATAAAGGGAGAATGCTATTCCCCGTGTTAAAACAAAACGGAGAATGACATTCTCCGTCTATTTTGAGACGGAGAATGGCATTCTCCGTCTATTTTAAACGGAGAATGGCATTCTCCCTTTATTTTGATCTAAAGAACGAGCATTCTCCGCCTAATATGAGACGGAGAATGGCATTCTCCGCCTTACTTAGACGGAGAATGCTCATTCTCCGGGACAAAATAAAGGAAGAATGTCATTCCTTGTATTTTGACCTAGAGAATGAGCATTCTCCGTCTTTCTGAAGCGGAGAATGAGCATTCTCCGTCTTGCTAAAGCGGAGAATGGCATTCTCCGTTTTAAAACACGCGGAGAATGCCATTTCCTGTGTTAATACAAAACGGAGAATGCCATTCTCCGTGTCAAAATAGACGGAGAATGATATCTCCGTCTATTTTGACACGGAGAATGGCATTCTCCGTTTGAATACAAAACGGAGAATGCTCATTCTCCGTCTATTTGACACGGAGAATGACATTCTCCATCAATATTAGACGGAGAATGGCTTTCTCTTTATAATAAAGAAGAATGTTGACGTAAACCTAATTGTTGTTGTTTTTAGGAAAAAAAAAACTGTCAGGAACAGAGACGAAAGACTTTTTCGTGCAACATTCACCCCAGTACTCTCTCTCGGATGAGGTGAAGGAAAAGTTTCGTCATTTGCCTGAAGCAGTTGTCGAAAGCTTGAAGAATGTAGGATTCTACAACTTCGTAGATGTATTCTACAGAACTAAGGTGAAAAAATCAGAACTGTCTAAAGTCACCCAAGGTCTGGAGAAGTTGATGGGGACTTATTTGGAAGAAGATGGAATTGAATATTTCCAATTGAGCAGCAGTGTCAAAGTAGCACCTACTGCTGATGAGATGGCAACCATTTTCGGTCTGCCAATGAATGATGACACTGAAGTTGATGAGAGTATTTGAAGATCATCACTGAGAAGCAGAAGACCCCCCCACCAGCAGACTCATTCAGCATGTGTACAAACACTTCACAAGATTGCTGAAAAATTCCAAGGGCAAAAATGCTGAAGTTTCAAACGCAGAAGTTAGGAAAAGGATATTAGAGCTGCTGGGGGGCGAAAATGTAAGTCCCGATGAGGTGGCCAAGTTAATAGTATTCAACTTGTGCCAAACAGCATTCTTCACCAGAATGGGGGGATCGAACTTGCCATACAGTTCTTCGCTCTGGTGGAGAGCACAGATGTTATAAAAAGCATCTGTTGGCCTCGGATTATACTGGGGTACGTCATGGACAGCATAAAGAGGGCTGTCACAAAATCTGAAGATGGTGATGTTGATATATCGTACAAGAAGATTGAAGGTTGTACGATATACTTCTTGTATTGGTTTGCAGAGCACAGTCGACTGGTAGAGAGGAAGTGCAAACCAACAGTCGCATCTCCGAGATTCTGCACATGGGGGGAATAAAATCTCGATATTCCTAAAAAATGAATATCAAGGTGCTAAAATGGATTCGGATTTGATATTCAATGATCTTGTTGCATTGAATGTTGATGAACTTGAAGAAGTCCAGCAGAGCAGCAATATATAGAAGGTGGAGATAATTCTGTTGATGAAGAAGAACCACAAGCTGAAGCTCAAGCACCAGCACCCTCTACAGTGACAATGTAGACATGTTGCGTGTCTTGCGAAGAAATCTCAGTTATCGCTGAGAATGAGCAACTCCAGGAAAGAGCCCAGCAACTAGCGGCAGATGTAGCCCAACAACGTGTGGGGGCTCGTTGCTGATGGCTTGGGAAAGAGTTAGACTCTTTAAGGAATGAGAAATCGCTCCTTATTGATGATAATAAGAAACTCCTTAAGCAAGTTGAAGAACTGGAGGCACAGGGGTCGGAACTAGACCTGAGAAAGCAGAAGTCTGAGCTTACTGCTGATAATGAGAAGCTTCGTCAACATGTTGAGGAGCTACTTCTAAAAGGTAAGATTTTAATTTTTTTCTATTTTAATATGTAATTACTGTATCTAACAAGGAGAATGACCATTCTCCGTTATAAAATAGACGGAGAATGTCATTCTCCGATTAAAACACACTTAGAATGACATTCTCCGTCCATTTTGACACGGAGAATGACATTCTCGCTAGTATTTTGACACGGAGAATGACATTTCTGTATTTTGACATAGAAATGACCATTCACCGTATGTTTTGACACGGAGAATGACATTCTCCGTCTAATATTAGAGGAGAATGTCATTCTCCGTCTAAATTTACAAGGAGAATGGCTTCTGTCTATTTTGACCCGGAGAATGACATTCTCCGTCTATTTTGACACGGAGAATGGCATTCTCCGTCTATTTTGACACGGAGAATGGCATCTCCGTCTAAATTGACACGGAGAATGACATTGTTTTTAAAAAGAAGATTATATAATTGACATCATCCTCTTGCTGTTGTTTGTTTTTATATCAGTGAAATGACAGAGGATCTGAAAAAGAGAATGAAAAGCTAACTAATGATAATAACAGACTTCTAGAGGAAGTTGCCTCGTTGAATGACGAAGTCAAGAATAAGAACGATACAATCGTTAACCTTGAAGCAATGGCTAGAGCAATAGAAAGAGGGGATACTCAAGCAGTTCCCAGAAGCATTACACAAGATCAAATGTACCTGCTGCAGATGAGGATGATTTACTACATTGCAAAGAAGAAAAATATCCGATGCTACAACAAGTAAGAAGGCAGGTCCTGGTCGAAAGAAAAAAAGATCCTTCCAGTCCAGAAAGAAAGTAGCTCCTGCTGGGAAAAAAAAAGCTCCTTCCAGCCCGAGAAGGTCGACAATAAAAAGGAGATGTCAGCTCCTGAAGAACTTGAGGAAAGAATCTCCTCAAACAGCAAAGCTTGTTAGAGAGGGAAAAATGCTGATGCAATGTCGAAGCTCGACTTTGGAACGT
>JANAVB010010072.1:0-67500 GCA_029216955.1 Iris pallida
GGGGGGGGGGGTGGGGGTGGGGGGGGGGGGGGGGGGGGGGGGGGGGGGGCGGGGGGGGGGCGGGGGGAGGGGGGGGGGGGGGGGGGGGGGGGCCGGGGGGGGGGGGGGGGGGGGGGGGGGGGGGGGGGGGGGGGGGGGGGGGGGGGGGGGGGGGGGGGAACTGCCGGGGGGGCAGGGGAGGGGGGTGCGTCGGGTTGGGGAAAGGGATTTTTTTTTGTGGTTATGGCTCTGATACCATGTAGAGAATAATGTGTTGTGTTTTATGATTGGCTACTCCACTACTTATAGGGAGTCTAGCTCCTCTTCATAATACATTTTCCAATGTGGGACTAAATCCTTATTAGTTCTCAACAGTATATCGAAAAAAGGAGCAACAAGATGATGATCCCATTTGCTACAACTGCAAGAGATCCGACCATGTCAAGAGAGGTTGCCCTATGTTTAGAAGAGGAATCAATAGAAATGAGAGACCAAACAAATACTGGCTGTTCCTAAAAAAGTGGCCAATATAGTATTTGGTGCGAAAACGACACAAATGGCACCTAAGATATACTCCAAGATATTTTGCAAACATTTTCTTCATGGCTGATAGCTCGAATGAGGTACTAGATGACCTAATAAATAATACTTACCTATGATGAGTTAGCAAGTGTATTTGTGGATCTTTTGATGATTGTAAGAAACTAAACGAAAAATGCAAACTTGCCAAAATTGAAGGAGAAAAATATAGGCTTGAAGATGAAAGATTCACTAGCATGCTAAATGATCTAAAAAAAAAACTTGCGTGAGACATTGATGATATCACTTCCATAAAATTAAAATGTATGAAGCACCAGTAGACTTGAAAAAGAGGGAAGTTGAATATTTAAATCTAAATGAGTGATATGACATTGCTAGGAGGAAAGCTCTTATAGCAACTCAAAGGGAAGAGAATAATGACCGCTAAATACAATGTTCTTCTCACTAATAAGAATTTAGAATTGGTATGGCTAACAAGAATATGTATTCTCATGAAAAAAACCAACTATGCCACAAATAATAGATTTTATGATAAATGACACGATGCACAACACAATAATAAGCATAGAAGACCACACACGAGAAAGGTAAACAAAGCTAAATGTTTCCAAAACTATGCATTCTACTATAGACATTCACATGCTAGGACTCACCTAAGAAGATATCACTCACATTTTACTCATAATGAACATCTCTCTACTTTTGGTGCAAGAATTCATACTACATGCTATTATTGCGGAATGATTGGTCATATCTCTTATCAATGTCATATTAGAAGACATGATAACATAAAATCCTATAAAATGGACACCTAAGACTAACCATGAAGGACCCAAAGATGTGGGTATCGAAGGTTACATCTTCAACTCGTGTTATAGGTGTGCCATCCCTCTTATGTCAGAAGCAAGTAGATTCTCGATAGCAGGGCCGGCCCTGGCCCAGGACGCAAACAAGACCGTCCAGGACCCATGGATTCGGGAGGGCCCAAAAAATTATTTTAAATATAAGTATATTAATATTTTTGTATCTAAAATAGATCTAGTATGTTTCATGGGCCCTACTTAACACAAATCAATTATGATGTAGTGGTTACTATGTTTGGCTCTTATATTTGAGGTTCTTAGTTCAATTCTTAGTGATGACATTTTTTTATAATTTACCTTTGTTTTATTTTATTTTTAATTTTTTTTTTACATTATGTATGAGGGCCCCATTTTGAAAGTTCGCCTTGGACCCCATGAGCTCAGGGCCGGCCCTGCTCGATAGTGTTGCTCACGACATATGATCAGAGATGCTATACTATTTGCAATCCTATTAGTGAAAAATAAAGGATACATATCCTTCGGCAATGATTTGACAGGATATATTAACGTGTCGGGGGTTGAAGACCCAAATCGGGTTTTTTTAATCAGCGCCGGATCGTGATCAATGGTCCAAGTTATTTCGAGATTATGGGTGGTTTAAATAGGGATTTCCTAATCCTAATCCCTATACATAACAAAAAGGTCATGCTTCCTAAGGAGAGGAAGAAGGATTCAGAGTTTTATGGTTGATTTGGAGAGAAAGAGATTGCTTGAGTGAGATGAATAATTGGCAAGATGAAGCTTTTACAGTCTTCAGGTTATTTCCTTTATCTGTTTAGCACATCATGTATGTGGCTCTCTGCTCTCGTTCTGCAGAATACCTGTCATGTTTGCTAGTCTTTTGTTTTTGGTGCCCAGACATTCTAAAAAGTCCAAATTTTTCTGTGAACTTCAACAGATCCTTTTATATACCTATCCTCCTGGGTATCAAGGTGCAAATTTTCGGCTTGACCTTGGCAGAAAACTGTAACTCATAGAACAGTAGTAGTTTTCTGCGACTGATGTTGAAGCATTCCTCATTTTCAGATGTAGGACATTGTTCCAGTTGAAATGAGTCTAATATCTCAGATAATATTATTGAGGGCTACTGTCTACTACTTATAGAGGGTCCAACCCTCTTCATATTACATCTAACCGATGTGGGACTAAAGTCCCTTATTTACTCTCAACACTCCCCCTCAAGATGGGCGATAGATATTAATCATCCCCATCTTGTTACATAGCTTTGACAGACTCAATGAACTAAGACCCTTTGTCAGACAGTCTGCCACTTGTTCTTCTGAGCGAACATAGTCAATCTTCAGTATCCCTTGTTCCAGCTTTTCCTTGATGAAGAATCGATCGATCTCGATGTGCTTCGTTCTGTCGTGCTGAACCGGATTGTTCGCTATACTTATCGCAGCTTGACTATCGCTCAGAAGGTGTAATGGTGTCCCCTTGTCTAGCTTAAACTCTGTCAGCAGCGCCTTTACCCATAGCAATTCTGATACTCCTAGAGCCATTGCTCTGTATTCTGCTTCAGCTGTCGACGTGCTACCACTGACTGTTTCTTGCTTCTCATGAAACCATGTTTCCTCCTACAAAAACACAGTACCCTGTGGTAGACCTTCTGTCGTCTATGCAGCTTGCCCAGTCTGCATCGCAGTATCCCTCAACATCTGTGCATCTATTCTTCTTGAACCACAGTCCTTTTCCGGCGTCCCTTTCAGATATCTTAGAATCTGAAATACTGCATCCATGACCCGTTCTTGGATCATGCATATAGCGGCTTACAACACTTACTGCAAATGAGATATCAGGGCGAGTATGCCCTAGATAAATCAGTCTGCCTACTAGCCTTTGATACCTTTCGCGATTAACAGGCTTTCCTGCTTCTGCTCCCATCTTGCACTTCTGGTCAATTGGAGTGACTGCTGCTCGGCATCCCAGCATTCTGTCTCTTTCAGCAGATCTAGTGCATATTTCCTTTGTGAGAGAACAATTCTTGTTCACCATCACACACCTCGATACCCAAAAAGTATCTCATCTCTCCCAGGTCCTTTACCTCAAACTCTTTGGCGAGTTTCGTCTTCAGCTTAGTGATCTCAACTATCGTCACCTGTGATCACTATATCATCTACATATACAGCAAGTATAGTAATGTGGCCCCTTGCATGCTGGAGGAAGACAGTATGATCTGCATTGTCTGATGGTACCCCATGCCAGTGACAGCCCTTCTGAATCTGTCAAACCAGGCTCGAGGAGATTGCTTCAGTCCGTACAGCGACTTCTTCAGTTTGCACACTTTTCCATGTGACGTTCCTTCACCTGAATCTGACACAGAGTAGCACCCCGGAGGAGTCTCCATGTATACTTCTTGTAGGTCTCCATGAAGAAATGCGTTCTTTACGTCTAACTGGTGTAGCTTCCACCCATAGTTTGCTGCAATGGAGACCAGCGTTCTTACGGTACTCATCTTCGCTACTGGACAAAAGTCTCATCATAGTCGATACCATATGTCTGGGTATAGCCTTTTGCAACCAGTCTCGCCTTGTATCGTTCAACTTTTCCTTCTGGTGTCTCCTTCACTGTGTAAACCCATTTGCATCCCACAGCTTTCTTCCCTTCAGGTAATGGCACCAGCTCCCATGTTTATTTTTCTCTAGTGCCCCAAGTTCTTCATCATTGCGGCTTTCCATCTTGGGTCCTTCTTTGCTTCCTGCCAATTCTTAGGTAAAGAAGTGGAGTCTAACGAAGTGAGGAATGTTTGATAAGTCGGAGAAATATTAGAATAAGATAGGTAGTTGGCGATATCATGTTCATAATCTTTATAACGAATAGGAGCCTTTTCCGCATTAATGCGAGAAGACTCCTTAAGGGAGCAATGGGTGGTGGAGAAAGCATACCATCCGAATCGGAGAGACCCGCTTCCGAATCCGAGCGATCCGGTGCGGGAGTAACATCTTAAGGAGTCGGGCAGGAGTAGACGAGGGACTTGGCACTATAGGCACAGGGCACGGCACAGTACTGGACCTCTGCTGTCTTCTTCTGTAAACTTAGAGCTCCTTTTCCCTTGTCTGCTTCTCCCCGCGTAATGTACGTATTGTCTTCGTCATCCTCCGTATCAGTATCATTGATGCTTTCTCCCCCTTTCTTCCAGTGTGTCACGACAGGACAAGGTACCGATCCGACAACTACGTTTGGGCGTACTACCTCCCCCTCACGTCCAACACCCGCTGTGTGAGGCGTGTTTCAAACGCAGAACCTTCGTCCGAACCATAATAAGGTTCCAGCTCTCTGATGTAACGTCCATGCTTAAAACAGCTTCCGTTCAACCGGGCTCCAGATACGTAACCCTTCTGTGTCCCGGTGTACCCAACAAAGACACACTTAACTGCTCGAGGATCCAGCTTACCAACGCCAGGCCTGTTATCGTGGACGAAGCATACGCAACCAAATACTTTCGGAGGAATGGTGTACGCAGTTGTCCCCGTGAGCATTTCCAAAGGCGTCTTCCAGTCCAGTAATTGAGAGGGCATCCTGTTGATGAGATAAGAGGCTGTCAAGACAGCCTGCCCCCAAAAAATTTAGGGACATTCATAGCCAGCATCATTGTCCGAGCTACCTCCAGCAGGTGCCTATTCTTTCGTTCGGCAACACCATTTTGAGCCGGTGTATATGCACAAGAGGTTTGATGCAGTATACCATGAGAGGATAAATACGCAGCAAACCTTTATGGGTATATTCCGTCCCATATCCGACCGGAAACACTTAACACGAGCATTATACTGTGTCTTTACCCGTTGATGGAGGCTTTGAAATGCCTCAAAAACATCACTATTCTTCAGCAGGTAGACCCACGTTACGCGGGTAGAGCAGTCAATAAAGAAAACAAACCATCTATAACCGTTAACACCGTTTGTAGGACAAGGGCCCCACACATCGGAATGAATCATATCAAAAGCAGCAGAACATCGATGCCCAGAACTCACATAGGAGCTTCTGGTATGTTTCCCCAACTACAAGCATCACAAACTAACAACTCTTTATTTGCTTTTGATATAAGGACGGATACAGTCGACTAATAAGGGGGAAAAGAAAGAAGAATGTCATACACGCTGATGGTGGAGGAGCAGCTCGCTTCGACACTTCGACTTCGGACTTCCGGTTGTGCGTCTGCAACCAAAGATGCCAGTGCTCTATCCAGACCGTTCCTGTCCAAGTACCATAGACCCTTATGTCATGTGCCAGTGCCTAGTCGTCTCCCATTCCTTCTCCTGAAAAGTTACCTTAGGAATATCAAAGGAAACAATACAGTTTAGATCAAGGATAATGGCGCTAATGGATATAAGATTGACAGGAAAGGAAGGAACATGTAAGACATTAGATAGAGTGATGGAAGGAGTGCAATCAACAGTGCCTTTACCCGTAACAGGCCTGGAGGTACCATCAGCAGTCTGAATGCTTTCTGGACGGCGTTAGAGTAAAGTATTCCCGGAACTACCTCGGGACCCGTGACATGGCAAGATGCCCCAGAGTCCATAATCCAAGCTGGCTGAGAGACAGATGCAAGAGTACGCGGAGGTTATACCGGCACTGGTTTGGAGAGAAGTAAGTGCAGTAATCTCCTGTAGTGAACGGCGCCCCAGGATTGTCGTTCACCAGAACCAAGCTTTGAGCCGCGCATCTTCTCGAGAACTCTCTCTCAAATGGAGTGATGTCCGCCAGCTGATTGTCCCCACCTTCATCCGCCAGATGCGCCTTGTTGCCTCCAGAGTAAGTACCCTTCCACCACTGTAGCTGCCTCGACCACCTCGTCGTCCACCGCGACCACGGCCCCGACCATTCGAGGAGTCCGTGTCGATTTTGGACAAAAGCGGATGTAATGCCCTGTGTCACCACAGTTGTGGCAAACGCCTCCCGTAGAAGGAGGTTGTGTGAAAGTGGCAAGAGCAGATGTGTCAACTCCGGCCTGCTCCCCCTAGGAGATACCCTTGGTAGGCATCAGCTTCAACCGTGCTTCTTCTTGTGCCATGGCAGCTATGGCGTCTTCTAATGTCGGCAGCTGCGGTTGTGCGAGAAGTACATTCCTCCGTTGCTCAAATGCAGGGTTGAGCCCCTTCAAAAACTTCATCATCCGTTGCCGCGAGATATAATCCAGAAATTTCTGGAAATGTTTCGCAAAAGCCGGTTCAACCTGAGCATCCTCCATGCCAAGAGGATCATAATGGTCAAGATCAGACCAGTACTTCTTCAACAAGGCAGCGTACTCAGAGATGGTACGATCGTCTTGGATTACCCGATCGAGCTCATCCTGCAGTTGGAAGACTCGCATGGGGTTACCCGAACCGGAGTACATGTCTTTCAATGTTCTCCAGATATCAGCAGCTCCCTCCATTGCTTCAACGTTACCCGACACTTGGTCGGTCAAAGAGGCTGTCAACCAACCAGCCACGACATTGTTGACAATGTCCCATACAGCAAACTCCTTCGAGGAGTGATCGACAGGGGCCTTGGTGTGGCCATCTACATAACCAACCAAGCCACGTCCCTTCAGTGTCCGCATCGCCTGCCGCAACCATTTCAAGTATTTGGTCGTGCCTTCCAACTTCGTCTCCAGCTTGTCTAACTTCCCCATTTTGTACGGTGACGGATCCACATCAGTATGGGTCACGCGTGGGGTTGCCTCCGGTAATCTCTTGGTTAGGAGATCCTCGACCAGGGCCTTCATTTCTTCTGCTGTCAACTTCCCATAGATGGAATCCATGACTTCTTCAACTGCAATCAGTGAGGTGTTGTTGTTTCCTGAGTCGTCTTCTTGTGAGTCGTCTTCGTCTTAGTCAGCTATCGGGGGGAAACAACAAAACGAGATCCCTCACTGATATGTCGTAGTTTATACAACCAACTAAAACCGCGTCATGATAACGCGTTCGGACGGCTCAAGGATAACCAACGTAGTTGTGCCTCCTTGCATGAGACAAGCCAGAGGTATACCAGCCGTGCAGAAACGATTGTAAAGACAACGTTTCTGAGATACGAAAATCTAAAGAGATTTCGTATTCGTAGTAGAGCTTCTAAAAAGAAGGTACTGATTCTCGAAGGCAACAATCAGAAATCTTCTAAAGAAAATCTGAGTTTTAGAGATCTTCTAAAGAGAAGGAACTCTGATTCTCGAGGCAACTACAGATATCTTCTAAAGAGAAGGAAATCTGTTTTTGTTTTTTTTTGTTATTTTTTTTTTTCAGAACAGCGAAAAAACCCTAAAAAGGGCTGCTGGAGCAGCAAGTAAAGGGAGGGGGGCGGCGCTGGAGGGTTAGGGAGGGGGGCGGCGCTGGAGGGGAGGGGGCGGCGCTGGAGGGGGGCGGCGCTGGAGGGTTAGGGTTTAGAGTATGGCAGCGGTGTGGAGGAGGGTGGCGGCTGTGGAGGTGGGTAGGGAGGGCGGCTAGGGTTTGGAGGAGAGGATGGAGAACTCGGCTCTGATACCAAGTTGAAATGAGTCTAATATCTCAGATAATATTATTGAGGGCTACTGCCTACTACTTATAGAGGGTCCAACCCCTCTTCATATTACATCTAACCGATGTGGGACTAAAGTCCCTTATTTACTCTCAACAGTTCCACACCTCAGAAATATCTAACATTAGCCAAAAATCAGAAATGATTATTTCATAAATTTCAATATTGTGTTCCTGAGTACTGGTTTTTCCTCCATCAACTTAAACTTCCTGTTAAAACTTGTATTGCATCAGCACAGACGGTGAATAAGCTATGTTTATTTTACTAGACCTGGTAGTTTCTATTAGAAATATCCTTTATTTAACCAGATATGATTTAACCAGATAAGTGGTTATGAATCATTGTGGAGCTTCCCTTTGATGCTGCCGCCGAATGGGTTGAGAGAATAATGTCCTGCAAAGGCTGCAGGGTGAGCTGGGGTCATGTTCTTGTATTTCAAATTTTATTAGCGTTCCATGGCAAGACCCCAAAACATTGCAATAAAGGCTCTCTGTTGTGGTGGTGGTGGTGAGCGTTAGGAGATTTTCTTAATGCTTAAGATTTTATATGCAACACAATTCACTTCCTAGAAAATCTTTCATTATGCCTCAAATATTTGATTGAAAAATAAACACGAGAACTAAGGGGTTATTCTAGTCCCGCTGCCTTGGACAAGCGTGTGGCAGGATATTCCCCCCTCTTAACTCACAAAGGTATTTTCTGTTGCTTTATTTCTTGGCCGTTTCTTAGTGTTTAGTGGTTTGATTGTGCAACATATATCTATATATTCATTTTTGCAACGATCATAATTGAGTGCTCTATGGCTCTAACTGATGTCACCATGTATCACACAATGAGCATATTGATGAGGTTCTTGTGACCATTCCTACAGCATTTCAGCCACCTTTGACACCAAACTATCTGTTGCCGGTATAACCTATACTAGGGGAACTATACCAAGATGTCCATGATCTTTCCTGCTTGTGCTTTCCATCATATAGTTTCATGGTTTAACAACCATATCCTGTTTTATTGCACTTTTAGCTTGTTTTATTATAGAGCTTTGTTGTGCCTACAACCAATGCTTACAACCCGCCAAGTGTCGGGCTTCGATTGGAGGAGGGGAGTAAGTGGTGGGGTCGGGTGGAGCCCATGTAGCAGGGGGTGGTGGGATCCGGTGGGACCCATGTGTAAGGGGTGGGTGAGTGAGGTTGTAAGAAGGTTGTAAGAATTTGCTAGTAAACTTAGCATTTTCCTTTATTATAATCCAGTAATTAACAGGGGATTTCGTCATTGGAGTTCGTTACTAGTTAAACGAGTCAATGTGGTTTTCTATTGATTTCCATATTAATGATGTATTAAATGTATTAGATAAAGAGACCTAGCACAAGTCATATATAAAATCCAGTGTTCTCTTCAGCAGGCGCATCTTGCTTTTTTTTGCTGGAGTTTTATCCTATAAACTGCAAAATGTCACTCTTGGATTCTCCAATTATGGTGGAGACCTACTAGATTTCCAACAAGTAGAAATAATTTATCATGGCATCTGTTGGTACACAGCCTACGCGAGAGAGTTTGTCTGAGTGAGGGTGATTCCAATTTCCAACACAGTACACATCATCTTTTATGGCAGGTAGGCGTTCCTAGGCCAAGGTTTGTTCCAACCAATAATAATTTGTCCATGGCATCTTTGGTTGTTCTATAGGTGCCAGTTTGCAAATCTTTCCTTGTACTACTGTACCCTGCTTTCTTTGTGGTGATGGAAACACTCAGAAAGATAATTATCATGGTCAAATTTGTGTTGGTGTTTGGTAGGGTTTCCAACCCATATGGAGAATATCCTGGAGTGCGATAAGCGTTATCCGTGTGTCGGATAAGCTTGGTCAATGGTGATAGAGGTGGCTCAATTTGAGCACGTATCAGAATATCATAGGGGACGGTACACTGAGGGTCAACGGTACACTGTCGGTTTACCACAAGTATGCTGCAAATGACATATTTCGTTCCATAACATCCTGGCGGTAGACCGTTGTAGTTGCTCCAGAATGGTCCGACGGTAGACCGGCGGTATACCGTTGTCAGGGTTGAAGGTCCAATTCAAGTATTTTATTGACAGCATTGGATCGTGAACAGTGCAGTTTATTTCACGATTAAGGTGGTTTAAATTGGAGTTTCCTAATCACATTCCCAATGCATAATAATCAGAGATTAGAGAATTCTCTAAGATGCAATTTTCAAGGAGAGGAAGAGGTGATTCGCAGTTTCTGAGGTTGATTTGAAGAGAGATCGTCTCGAGGAGTTCTTTATTGACCCTTCCTCGTCTTCTCATCTTTTGGCAATCATTTTATTACTCATTGTAATCTATTTCTATTTATTTGATGTATTGCGGTGATCCGTGTGGATCAATGGAAAAGTTTGTAAGGAGTTGTAATTCTTTATTTTATTAATGGAGGATTTTTTGGGTTGAACTCCGACCGTCCCGTAGTCTTTTTCCTCATGGTTTTTCACGTATATATCATTGTTTTTACATTATGTTTTGTGTGATTTTGAATTTTGGAATAGTTTTTGGGTTGTGCCTTTTCTTTGGTCCTCAACAAGTTCTTCAGGTTTGGGGAACGTTCTTCGCGTTCGTTCCAAACAAAGTGGTATTAGAGCTTGTGGTTGCAAGGTAATAGATAGTTAGCAATCAAACCGGGTAGAAAAAATGGATGTGAAGTCAGTACGCATGATAAACCTGAATGATTTCAACATTTCAACTATCACTATTGGCGGAGCAAAGATAAAGATTTATTGTTTGTCAAGAAGTTGTATTTGCTGGTATTTGTTTTCGAGAAGTCCAATGAGAAATTTGATGTGGATTAAAATTTCGAGCATAAAAGTGTGTAGGTATATCAAGCAGTTTATGGACGAGAATGTGTATAATCATATTGTCAATATTGAGCACGAAAGACGTAGGAGAACCTGGAATTCTTGTATGTGAAAAAGGTCGAGGTAAATTAGTTGTTCCTGATCCGACAAATGATGAGTCTTAGGTACAAGGATAGTTCATCCATTAAAGATCACTTGAGTGAGTTCCAGTTCGTGATTGACCAATTATCCTTAATGAGAATAAAGTTCGACGATGAGGTAGATGGTCTTTAGTTGTTGGGTACTTTGTCAAACTCGTGGAAGACCGTACTAGTATCCATGATCGTTTCTGCTTCACAAGATGTCGTTAGTTTGTAATTTGCCAAGAGAGGGGTGTTAAAAGAAATACGGAGAAAATATCAAGGAACTTGATCTACATTTTCTTTATAGGCGCTTGTTTCAGAAAGCCTAGAGAGGAGTAAAAGCAAGGGTTTGTAGGGTGGCAGGGACAAGAGTAGATAGTAGTCCATGGATCGGTGTGAGGACCTGAATCTTACCATTGTGGCAAGAAGGGCCACATCAAACAGAACTACTTCGCTTGGAAGAAAGAGAAGTACAACTCCTTTTTGTACCAAACTTTGTAAGGCACATCACCCTATAAATGAGTAGTAGGCGACAAATTAATAATATAAGCAACAATATTTAGAGCCTCAATTGAGGTCCGATATATACTCTACTACCTAGTGGAAAGAAAGTTCGTTAGAAGCCGAGACATGATATTCGTCGAGGATTAGACCATGACCTACATTCAAGATTTTAAGATGTCTTTTGAAGCTGAGGATTTGTCTGGATTAGAATCATTTCGCTTCGAGTAATTTCCACAAGGACACTGCAGTGATTCATACAAGGGAGCTAATACATGGAGTTGCTCCCAACCTTTGTCATTAGCTTACTGATGTTGATTAAGGTGCCCCTCAGGAGGATGAGCATGCCGAGGAGGTACTCTTGAAGGGAATGAGGCTGTCGGTGAACAACAGCACCAGAGGTTCCATTGAAAAGGAGTATGAGAGAGCGTTGATCATCCACGAGGTACTCGTTAGATGGGTACATGCTAATGACTAGCAGGGAGAGTTTGAAAGTTTAGCAGAAGCGATGTTGTAGAAGACGGTGATATTGCACTTGAAAAGGTGCATACCAAGGACAACCCCGCTGATATGTTGACTAAGGTTGTTCCTGGAGCTAAGTTCCAACATTGCTTGGACTTGCTACAAGTCCTACCAATTGCTTGAGAGCCCTTAGGGGCGGACTTGACGAGTGGTTGATTTGGTGAAGCTATGCAGTGGAGAAGTGTTGGCTCAATTTTGTAGCAAAATCTTGCCGAGGTGGAGATATGAAGGAAATTGTCCAAAAATAGGCTCATGATCTTTTTTGACCATATATATGGTAATCATATACAAGATTGGATTTGACCATATATGTGGTAATCCTACATTGGATTAGGATTATATTTTTTTAGCCTACATAGGATTGGATTTCTATGCTATATAAAGGGGTCTATAGGTTCTCCTTGATACATCTCATTGTGTGCTCAAGTTGTTGAATAAGTTCAACACAAGAGAGCTAAAGTTGTTGAATAAGTTCAACACAAAAAAATTTGAGATATTTTTTTTATCTTTGTGATAGAGAATTCTTGAGTGCAAGGAGAGAAGTGTTGAGAGCTATTGTAATTCATTTTCTTCTTTATAGTGGAATTAAATCACCCTTGTTTGTGAAAGTAGGTATCTTGGCCGAACCACGTAAATCATTGTTTTGTGGTTGTAAATTTTCTCTGAGTTTCTTGGGTTTATTTCTGCTGTGCCACAACAGCGATATATGATGAACATATACATGGGTTGATACATATCAGGAGAAGAGGAGGTCTTTGCTGAAAAATTTCACTTATGAGCTAGTGCGGTTGTCAAAGGACAAGTAATATTTGAAAACTCAATGGATGTTCGGAGTTGAATAAACAAAAGATGCTACTCACCCTCGATGCAAGACGAGGCTGGTAGTCAAGGGCTACAGTCCGCGAAAGGGTGTGAATCTCAATGAATTTTTTTTGCCGGTCATCAAGTTGTTATCTATCCGGGTTGTGCTTAATTTAGCATCAAGCTTCGATTTGGAGATCGAGTAGATGAATGTCAAGGTGTCGTTCATCCACGGTAATTTAGAGAAGGAATTATACATGGAGCAACCCAAGGATTTCTGTCAAAAGAGCAAGTCACATTTAGTCAGCCTGTTGAAAAAAAATTGTGGTCTGAAGCAAGCTCCACGACAGTGGTACAAGAGCTTCGAGTCGTTTATGGGGGAGCATGATTATGCTCGTACGACGTTGGGCCAATGTGTTTTCATGAAATTTTTTGTCGAGAAAGATTTTTTTTCATTTTACTTCTCTATATGGATGATATGTTGGTGGTGGATGTAAATGCCGCTAGGATATTAGAGTTCAAGCACCAACTGGCGTGACCTTCTCTATGAAGGATATGGACACAATGAAGACTATTCTTGTGATGGAGGTCAACTGAGCGAGAAAGCCCAAGTTGCTTTATTTGTCGTAGGGGAAGTACATTAACCGGCTACTTAAAGCGTTTTGGGAATGGGTCAAAGAACGTGAGTATCCCCCCCCCCCCCCCCCCAACACCCCCATTACAGCTCACTTTAGGCTTGTTACTGAGCAATGTCCATCGACCGAGGACGAAATGAAGATATTGAACGAGTTTCTTATGCTCTAACAATGGGGAGTCTCATATATGTCAAGGTGTGTACAAGGCCAAATGTTACTTACGCAGTTGGTACGGTTAGCAGGTATCTTTTCAATCCGAGAATGATACATTGGAGGGCGCGGTCAAATGGATCATTCGTTATCTTCAAGGCACTTCCAGTTGGAGACTTCCATCTTTTGGGGTTTTAGAATTTTTTTAGAACCACCGTACACCGTTGTTGCTGCTGTTGCTCCAAAAGGTATGGAAGTAAACCGACGATATACTGCCGCATACGGTTATCGGGAATGAAAATCCAATTCCGATGTTTTATCAACACTACTGGATCTTGATCAACATCAATGTTATTTCGGAATTGAGGTGGTTTAAATAAGAGTTTTCTAACCTTTTTCCTGATGCATGGCGATCTAAGGGGAGAATTTTCTATGTGCAATTTTTAAGGAGAGGTGATTCAATGTTTCTGAGGATGATTTGAAGAGATTGTTTTGAGAAGTTTTTCATTGGTTCGTCTTCTCGTCTTCAGTAATCCTTTTATCACTCATTTTTGTTAGTGCCGGGGCACAATTTTTCGATGGAAAACTGAGAATATGAAACAATTGTAAAAACAATGTTCCAACGCAACACTTCTAGGAAGGTTGCGCAAGTATAACGAAGATCTAAAAAGTTATCGTTATGATATTACGAGAATCTAAAAAGATTTCGTAATCACAGCAATCAGATCGTAGTACTTCTAAAAAGAAGATACAATCAGAGTTACTGGCAGCAACGAAGAAGGTGACTGGCGAAAGATGGAAGAACTCCTGATGGGGTGAATGATCACCGTTGCTCAAAGCTTTATTCGCCCTACACGAACAGCTTCCAGGAACCAGCAAGTTCGTCGGAGAACTTGGAACACTCCTGCTCTTCTGACAACTCGGATGGACACGAACTCCCGTGCAAAAGCAACGCTGGTGCGGCGCCTTTCCTCTCTCTCTCGAAGGCTGCAGATCAGAACTGTGTTAAAGAACACGTCTGAAATCTCTGTTTACTTGTGCTAAAGAACACTTCGTAAACTTTCTGGTGGCTTCTCTTTCTATTCTGTAATGAGCCTTGAGAGAGAGGATGCCTTATATAGGCCCTAGAACAACTGGACGGTTGCCACAAAGTTAGGGACGTGGTAATAAGCACCCCGAACATGTAGCAACCGCCCAGAACCGTCCAGAACATGCAAACACACGTTCTGCTGCCAACTGCGCACACCCAGCGCTCCTTGCACTTTGCGCGACCGAGCGCGCACTGAACTGCGCACACTGCGCGCATTGCACGCACTACGCACACTACGCAACCAGCGCAACCCAGCGCAACCCAGCGCAACCTGAGCGCAACCTGGACGCGCACCTGGGCAGCTCAACTGGGCTTGCGCACCTGGGCATGCGCAACTGGTCAGCGCAACTGGGCTTGCGCAATGTGGCTGCGCAAGTGCGCACTATGCGCCTAGCGACGATGCTGACGTGCTAAGTGCAAAGTGCGCCAACAAAATGCCACATTACGCCTCATGAGCCCATGAGCCCAAGTTCGAGTCCGAGTCCGTGTCCGAGTCGCTAAGCCCCTACGGGGCTTAGCTCCCATGGAAATGAATTTCCCAAGAGCAAAAAGCATGAATGCTTTTATTGTTGATTTAGCCTTTTTCCCATTAGAAAAATAACCCTACATGGCACACCCATGTGCACCTCCACACCACATGTGCATCTCTAAAATAGGAAAGCTATTATATAGAGATACAACTCCTTTGGTCTAGCGATGTGGGACTAAAATTCACTTATGAAAAGACCAAACTCCAACAATCCTCCACATATCTCTATATATATGGGTATAAGTGTTCCCCATAGTAACTGTCCATCATGCATTAGGAGAGATGTCGCTTACGACTTGAATCTTCCCGTGTGGGTTAAACAACAGACTATAATACAAGAATGGACTAAGCCTTGAATTCTGCATCATAGATGAAATTCTTTCCACCCGTATAATGTAGTTACGTGTGCTTCTGGCTACACATTAAAGGCCCTGTGCTAGCCTGGTTTCAGTGTATAATTTTGGGCGTCTACAAGTTTACCCTCAAGAGACGGCCTGATATCTCTTTGTCCATACACTATAGGTGAGTTCATTATAAAGAGACATGGCATGAAGCGCTTTGCGCTTCCCTTGCGGTGCTACGCCGCTATGACATGGCTTAAAGCCAAGGCATTACCCCTCTCTGGGAATCACCCCATATCTGGGAACCTTTGTAGTGTCATACTACTGTAGCATGAGGCAACTGCCTCTTTGTAGTGCCAAACTACCCAGCATGAAGCCTTAGGCTCCCTTGCGGTGTTACGCCGCAACGACATGGCTTGCAAGGTCGAGGCTTTATCCCTAACCGGGTACCTCATCATGGTGTCGTGCCACTGTAACATGAGGAACTCCTCCTCTTTGTAGTGCTGACTACACCCCTCTTTATTTTTATCATACAGCATTTGGCTAACTGCCTATTTGCGGTGCTACGCCGCTGTGACTTGGCCTGCAAAGCCGAGGCTTTATCCTATTACTGGGCAGCACCCCACATATAGGAACCTCATTGTGGAGTCACCCCACTGTAGCATGGAGTTTCACTCCTTGTAGTGCTGCTCTACCGTGCTTCCTGTAAAGCACACCAGTCATTCACTTTGCCTGAGAACTCATTAAGGCAATTAAGCCAACCTTCCCACAGGAACCGTTTTCCGCAGAAAACAACAGTAGACAACAGTGGTTATAGGTCCGTAACCTCTCTATGTCCAATAGAACATGTACCCACCGTTCCTAATATTCTTCCGATTAGTGGTCCTCCCTTGAACCAGAAGCTAGATGCCTAGTAGATAAATCTTTGAACTAATAGCATAAAACTTTATGGTCGGAATACAATAATACAATATCAGAATGCCTTCAAGCCCATTTTACAAGCTGTGTCATCGACCAGCTGGCGCTTGAGGCCCTTGGTGAACGGATCCGCCAGGTTCTCCTGACTCCGAACATCAATCACTGCAATAACACCTCTCTTGATAAGATCGTGTACTGCCCTGTGCTTCAACCGCACGGTCCTCTTCTTCCTGTTGAAGAGGTCATTTGATGCCACCGTCGCAGTCGCCTGGTTGTCGCAGTATATCGGTATCGCCGGTATTTGCGCCCCAACCACTGGAAGATCATACATGAGCTCCCGAAGCCATTCTGCTTCCTCGGCTGCGGTATCAAGTGCAAAGAACTCAGATTCCATGGATGACCGCGAGAGCATAGTCTGCTTCTTCGACTTCCACGATATAGCAGCTCTACCCATTGTGAAAATGAATCCACCTGTGGACCTCTCGCTTTCCACCTCTGAGCACCAGCTGGCATCACTGAAGCCTTCCACTACCGACGGATCTTCGCTGTAGTTCAGTGCATATGTCTGAGTCTTCTTGAGATATCTCATAACCCGTTTTACAGCTTTCCAGTGTTCAGCACCTGGGTTGCTGGTGAAACGACTCAGCATTCCCACGGCGAAAGCTATGTCAGGCCTTGTGGCAGTAGTAGCATACATCAAACTTTCGATTACGCTTGCATACTCCAGCTGCCTGACGCTTTCCCCTGAATTAGGCTTCAGCTTCAGATCACACCTGTACGGCGTATCGATCCCTGGAAGATCTCGATACCCATAACAAGTGATCATTTTCTCAATATAATGAGACTGTGACAGCGCTAGTCCAGTGTCTGTCCGGATGATTTTGATCCCTAAGATCACATCAGCTTCCCCCAAGTCCTTCATACTGAACTTGCTTGAGATGAATTTCTGTCTCCGTGACACAGCTAATATCCGTACCTAGGATAAGCATGTCGTCCACGTACAGACAAACGATCACACCTCTTCCATCAGCGAACTTCGTGTAAACACACTTATCCGTATCGCTGACCATGTAGCCATTTGACATAATCACTTTGTCAAATTTCTCATGCCACATCTTGGGAGCTTGTTTAAGACCGTACAAGGATTTCACCAACTTGCAGACTTTGTCTTCAAGACCCCTGATGACAAATTCCTCTGGCTGTTGCATGTAAATCTCTTCGGTCAGCTCGCCATTTAGGAAAGTCGTATTCACATCCATCTGATGTATCACCATCTTATATATTGCTGCGAGAGCAATCAACATTCTGATGGTGGTCATCCGGGCTACTGGAGCATACGTGTCAAAATAGTCAATCCCCTGCTTCTGAGAGAACCCCTTGGCTACCAACCTAGCCTTGAACTTGTCAATAGTTCCGTCTGCTTTTATCTTCTTCTTGAAGATCCATTTGCATCCGATGGGTTTCGCTCCTTCAGGAAGATCAACCAACACCCTAGTGTTATTTGAGGTGATGGAATCAATCTCATTGTCAATCGCCTCCTTCCAGAAAACTGTGTCTCTGGTCTTCATCGCCTCATCATAGGTAAGCGGATCTGCTTCCACATGATAGGTGACAAAGTCACTTCCGAAGTCCTTCGGCCTCCTCACACGTTTAGCTGACGGCTCAGCTTGTTCTGGTTCAACCGTTGTTTCAACAACAACATCTTCTTGGACCACATCTTCATTGAAGACTTCAGTTTCTTGTGCACCCTTATTATTCTCCGGAACATCCGAAAGAACAATATTCTTGTGCCTTGCAAATTTGTCTTCAAAATATTCTGCATTGCGAGATTCAATGATATGATTTGACTCGATATCAAGAAATCTTCGAGCATCACTCTTTTCAGCATACCCTAAGAAGATCGTCTTTGTAGTCCTTGTCCCAAGCTTCTGAATCTTCCGATCTGGAAGCTTGACATACGCCAGACACCCCCACACTCGAATGACATTCAAGTTAGGTCTGACCTTGAACCAGAGTTCATGAGGAGTAACGTCTGAAGTTGCATGAGGCACTCTATTTAGAATAAAAGTGGCCGTCAATGCAGCTTCTCCCCAGTAGCACTTAGGAAGGCCAGCAGTCAACAACATTGAGTTTATCATTTCTGTCAACGTCCTGTTCTTCCTCTTAGCTACTCCGTTTGATTGAGGAGAGTACGGAGCCGTAGTCTCATTGACAATTCCATGTTCTTTGTAGAACGATGCGAATTCATGAGACCTGTACTCCCCACCTCGATCACTTCTTATCCTTTTGAGTTGTTGTCCAGTCTGCCGCTCAGCTTCGGCTCTGAACTCCTTGAACTTCTCAAATGCTTCGTCTTTAGCCTTCAGCAAGTAGACGAACGCATACTTTGAGAAGTCATCGATGAAGGTTATGAAATACTTCATCCTGGCCTTTGTAGAGAACTGTTTGAAGTCACAGATATCGGAGTGTACCAACTCCAGAAGATCTGTACTTCGATTAACCTGAGGAAAGGGTTTCCTTGTGATCTTTGTTTGAGCACAAACTTCACATTTCTCTACCTTACCCCCACATTTGGAGATAAGTCCTAGACTAGACATTCTGTTTATTCGTTTACAATGAACATGTCCTAGCCTATTATGCCACAACTCAAGAGTATAAGCAGGAGTGATTTCATTAATCACATTAATTACATTGGACTGATTTACAAGCTGAATTTTGAACATTCCTTAGGTATAAAAAGCTTTCCCGAAATATGTTCCCTTGATAGACATCACCATCTGGCCAACATTGATGTCCATCTGAGGCCTGCATTGCAGAGTAGGCCTCCCGAGATCAGGTTCTTGGCGATAGCAGGTACGTGCTTCACGCCTTGAAGCGTCAGAGACTTCCCCGAAGTCAGCTTCAACACCACCATCCCGATCCCGAGCACTTCAGCTTGTGCCTGGTTCGCCATCATAACCACTTCAGAAGTAGGGGTGTAGGTGGTGAACCACTCCTTACTGGAGCAGACATGGCAGGAGGCTCCAGTGTCTACCCACCAGTCAGAGTCAGTCCTTACGGCATCAACCTGGGCAATCATAGCAACAACGTCAGTGATCATAGATATCTTACTAGGCTCTCCTTGCTCTGATTGCTTGGTCTTTGCTTTGCATTCATTCTTGAAGTGGCCCTTCTTGCCACACTTGAAACAAGGCATCTGTGACTTTGCCTTCTTTCGCTTTAAGGAAGACCCCTTCACGTTCAGATTGTTAGGGTCCTTCTTCTTGCTGTGGGAAGCCGCCTGCTTTCTCCTTGGTTCCTTGGTATGAACCAAATTGGCGTTAGCCAATTGCTTGGACAGTGTGTCCACCTTTAGTTGAGTCCACATCTGGTCCTCAACATAGATTTCTTGTAAGAGATCTTCAAGGCTGATCTTTAACTTCTTTCTATGCATGTTTGCATAGAACTTACTCCACCCAGCGGGGAGCTTTGAGACAATCCCTCCAATAAAAAACTTGTCAGGGAGGGGCATCGCCTCGTCTTCCAACTTCTGTCGCAGCTTCAAAATTCTTTTACCTGCGGCAGCATGGACTTCTCGTCCTCAAAGGGTCATTTGTGATATTTTTCAACCACAAATATCTTGCTCCTGTTCTTGTCTTCTTCGTACAGTTTTTCCAGAGACTCCCATATGTCTATGGCAATTGGTTTCTTACTGTAGGATTCTGCTAGAGAATCCTCCATAGCATTCAGGATAAGCAATCTGCAAATGTTATTCTTCCTTCTCCACTTGGCCTGAAGTTTAGTAGCCGCAGTGATTGCAGCAGCAGACCCAGTATCTGGAACAGTAGGTTCATCTTCAAGCAGCACGTGATCAACGTCTTTGAGTTGAAGAGTGAGATAAACCTTCCTCTTCCAGACTTGATAATGCTCTCCATCAAACTTCTCTAACTTACAGAAGTTAGTGTTTAGGAGTGAAGCATTAAAGTTTTCCATCATTGCAATAAAGCTTTGAGATTGTTAGTGCCGGGGCACAATTTTTCGATGAAAAACTGAGAATATGAAATAATTGTAAAAACAATGTTCCAACGCAACACTTCTAGGAAGGTTGCGCAAGTATAACGAAGATCTAAAAAGATATCGTTATGATATTACGAGAATCTAAAAAGATTTCGTAATCACAGCAATCAGATCGTAGTACTTCTAAAAAGAAGATACAATCAGAGTTACTGGCAGCAACGAAGAAGGTGACTGGCGCAAGATGGAAGAACTCCTGCTGGGGTGAATGATCACCGTTGCTCATAGCTTTATTCGCCCTACACGAACAGCTTCCAGGAACCAGCAAGTTCGTCGGAGAACTTGGAACACTCCTGCTCTTCTGACTCCTCGGATGGACACGAACTCCCGTGCAAAAGCAACGCTGGTGCGGCGCCTTTCCTCTCTCTCGAAGGCTGCAGATCAGAACTGTGTTAAAGAACACGTCTGAAATCTCTGTTTACTTGTGCTAAAGAACACTTCGTAAACTTTCTGGTGGCTTCTCTTTCTATTCTGTAATGAGCCTTGAGAGAGAGGATGCCTTATATAGGCCCTGCAGCAACTGGACGGTTGCCACAAAGTTAGGGACGTGGTAATAACCACCCCGAACATGTAGCAACCACCCAGAACCGCCCAGAACATGCAAACGCACGTTCTGCTGCCAACTGCGCACACTCAGCGCTCCTTGCACTTTGCGCGACCGAGCGCGCACTGAACTGCGCACATTGCACGCATTGCACGTACTGCGCACACTGCGCAACCAGCGCAACCCTGCGCAACCCTGCGCAACCTGAGCAGCGCAACTGGGCTTGCGCACCTGGGCATGCGCAACTGGTCAGCGCAACTGGGCTTGCGCAACTGGGCTTGCGCAATTGGCTCGCGCAACAAAATGCCACATTATGCCTCATGAGCCCATGAGTCCGAGCCCGAGTCCGAGTCCGTGTCCGAGTCCGAGTCGCTAAGCCCCTACGGGGCTTAGCTCCCATGGAAATGAATTTCCCAAGAGCAAAAAGCATGAATGCTTTTATTGTTGATTTAGCCTTTTTTCCATTAGAAAAATAACCCCACATGGCACACCCATGTGCACCTCCACACCACATGTGCATCTCTAAAATAGGAAAGCTATTATATAGAGATACAACTCCTTTGGTTTAGCCGATGTGGGACTAAAATTCACTTATGAAAAGACCAAACTCCAACAATTTTAATTTATTTCTATCAATTTGAAGTATTACGGCGATCCATGTGGATCGGTGGAAGAGTTTATACGGAGTCGGTGTATTTTTTTATTCCATTAGTGAAGATTTTTTGGGGTTGGTCTTCGATTGTCCTGTTGTTTTTTTCGTCAAAATGTTTCATGTAAATATTGCTATGTTTCCTTTGTGCTTTGTGTGATTTTAAATTTTGAAATCGTGTCTAAGTTGTCTTTTCTTCAGTCCTTTAACAAGTTTTTCAGTTTTGGGGAACGGTTTTGGCATTTGAACCCAACATTTTGTCTTCATCCCGTGCAAGAGTGAATGGTAATCGTTTGATATTGATAAATACTTGGAGTGGAGTTTTTTCTTATGTAGATCTGGTGCAAAATAAATTGCTGATGATACTGGAGTTTTGCTAACAGCTTTTCTGCTCCATTTCTTTGGGTTGTTTCACGATAGCGACTCACTATATTCATATACATTCATCTGACATTGATTTCTGTTTGAAATTACTGTTAACATCAGTACTGGAGACATGAATGGAGGAGGAAATTGGTATCTGTAGCCTTTCTTCCTTTCTTAGCAATAGTATTAGTCAACCAGTAATCCCTAGTTTCCTACTCTTTAGTGTCACCAAATTACATGGGACTAATTTTTTATGTTCTTGATTAGTTTCGAAATTATTTTTATGTTCTTGATTAGTCTCAAAATTAGCGGAAAAACCTTTTCTAAAAAATAGTTTTCTGATAGTTCCTAACTTTTATCTTGGTCGGATATCCTGCCAACTTCCTCAAGGATATGGGCAGATCCGACTGACTGGTTTCCATGATTGCTTAATTTTCTACAAATCCTTATATTTTGAACTTACCTACAGTGTATAACCTATGTCAACTTGGTTTTGTTCGTGACCAAGCCAAACGAAATTATTGTCTCAATTGCAATTTTCCTTCCCTTTTTCTTTCTCTCTTCCATGGTCCTTAACTTTATTTGAGAAAAAAGAAAAAGAAAAAAGAAAAGAAGAAAGTCCTGGTCTCTTGACCATTTTACAGCACAATTGTACCTTTCTGATGTAGCACAGCTGCTGGCTGATGTTTTGGTCTTGTTCAGTTGAGCTCATTGCTGCTCACACAGTTTTAGCCCACCATAACTCGCACCATTTCATATTCTTATTCGTCCTATGAACTTTATTCATAGGCATCGGATACAGCTACCTCCATCTTTTGCTTATTTTGAATTCAACTCAGCTTTATTTTCTCCAACTTAAATGCTCTCACATCTAGAGATCCATTGTTCACTACCTTCATAATGTTCAAAGCATCTTCTCCCGTGTTTATGCTATAATTTTCATGTTGGTATATATATGTAGCTTAGTCCACTGTGTTAGATGTTCTACTCAAGTCTCTAGGGGCTTCATAGTATTTTTCTATGTATGCCCATTATTATCTTTGAAAGGTTGGATTGGTGAGAAACAACATCTAGAGTTTATACATGGTATCAAAGGTTTGGTTGCTTGACCGATTAATTTTATCCTCGCTAACTTCCATTATCACTCGTCGCCATCGTCGTCGTTCTTGTAACCTTTGTCATCACCATTATGGTTCATGTAATCCTCATCATCATTGCTACTCATCATTACCATTTGGAGCCCTCCTCGACCATGTCCGAATTCCACCTCCTCGACCGCAATCCTCTACCGCTAGCTACGACCAAATACCACCCCTCATCGACAACTACCATGTTGGGTCCAACCTCGATTCGAGGTACGTGAGGACAGTTTGGATTCAGTGGAGTTGGGTGGGTGGAGTTCCCAAACCATGTGAAGGAGTTGAAGCAGAAAGGATATGCCAAGACATCGGTCCAGATTTGGTCTAGGTCGAGTTTGGTCTGAATTCAATGTATTTTAGGCAGAACCTTTCTGGCGTGGACCAATCGAATTCAGTTCAGACGGGACTGAACGAGTTCTGGGTTTAATCAATACCGTTGGATGCTGGTGGACGGCCAGATCTGATGGTGGACTATTTTAGAGGTTTTCTAAACCCTTAAATAGGTTTTTCAACCGATAAGTATACGTTGAGGGTGGAGGCACAAGGTAGAACATAACGAAGGCTCAATACGGAAGATTCATGGTGTTCGTCCATAGGAGATCTAAGAGGGTCTCTACTTTGCTCTTAGGGTTCGCCGTTTCAGACAACAACAAGAGGAGAGATGTTCAGGGAATCGTCTACCTCGTTCATAGATATAGCTACAGGGTTGGGTGAATGATTTCAGCTGTAATCTTTCTCTTTATTCTTGAGTTCGGTGAGATGGTTGAACGTTTGGATAAAGGGTTCAATATATTGTTATTCAGTTTTGTATCTTTTTGAAAGTTATAAAGATTGAGATTTGTTCAGGTGACACGGTCATCGAACCATATACTTGATCTGGCGTGGCATTTTTGGTAGACAGTACTGGTTCGTTATCTTTGGGTTGATTGATGTAGTTTTCACTGTGGTCAGTTTCAGACACGTGGATCTGAGCATGGTATTAGAATGCTGGTCTGTCACTCTCCGTTTTCGGTATACATATTTTTTTTTACATTATTAATGTACGTGGTATCCGACATCTGTATCATAGTAAATCTGTATCATGTATTTGCACTTGATCATGGCATGTAATTATGTCTCATCGCGGAGTAATGTGCCACCCCTTGTCCTTGTCTGGTTGTAGGTGTGGTCCACTTCTTCGATGATAAGAATATTGGACCGTGTTGTGATCAAGGTTTTTATTTAATTATTTGTATTATGTAGCATGACATGTAGACTTGGATTAGACATTGGGTTAGGGTTAGGGTTTATGTGGAGCCACCCCCTTCTCCCATGTATATATATGCTCTCTTCCTCACTCTGTCTCCTCATTCACTTCCTTTTCTTTTTCCCACCAATCCATAGGCAAGCACATCTTGCACTAGATGGAGAGACCACTTGCTCATTTTATTTCTTTAGCTAGCCTTGCTTGGATATCGACACGATCCGAAGATTTCTATATATAAGCATTACTGGGATAACCCAGACAAACTACAGAAAGTCGTATGATTGATTGTCCGCTTGTAAACTGTTGTGCTTGTGATCTTTTTCTTCTGTTAGTAGCCGAGGACAAGGACCGTCGTGGTGCGCGGTCCAACCCATGTACTTGTTTAGTTGTTGGGTTGGACTATTGTGCTACGACAGACTATGGACCGAAGTAGCGGCACAGAAGCCTATAATCTGACCATGATTATATGATGTACTCTATCTCGGCATTACGACAACATTTGTCCTTGTTTGGTTGTAAGGGTATCACATTGTCTTGATGATACGATAGAGTCCTATAATCTGTGACATAGGTCTTATTTTATCCTTTGGGTTTTGTCTTATTCATAATATGCTTCCTTGTGGTACTTGCTATTCGGGGCCTGACCTCACTGATTTTGTTTGGCCAGATTTCGTAGCAGAGCTTGAGGATCTAGTCTTCTACCCGACCAATAGTGCACATTGTAATGCCCCGCTCCGCACGAGGCATTTGGGTTGGCTTGTTGGATGCTATCAGAATGTTGGACCGTGACTTATGTCGGGAATCAGGAGAATTGAGACTGATGTAGTCTCTCTTAGCTGGCTAGACGGAATGGGTATTGGAACGTGGCTCGCTGGTGGAGCTACGCTTAGCGGAATTGGAGCAGGAAGACCCTTTTATGCAGGCAAGTGGAACTGTCCTCCTTCCTCCTTACTCCTGCATGCTTAATAAATGGTGTAATGTGATACTATGAATTGTCCCTAAATGTCCCTGTTTTGGTTGCCGAATAATAGAGATGCTTATGTTAAGAATTATTGAACTGCTGAATGAATCACACTCGAACCGCTAATGCGACTTGATGCTTGAAATGAATTGATAACGTCCCTTCGTTTAATAATGTATAATCAATGAATACTTGAGTAATGAGATGCTACGAGAATGATACATGAGTAACGAACTGTCTATGCTATTAACACAAAGAATTGAATGAAATATTAGAATCATGTATATTCTGCATAACAGTTGCTGTTGCTTGCTTCCTTATAAGCAATAAAAGAAAGAATACTGTCCCTATGATATGAATGAAATGATGCAGGTCCTATCGATATGAATGAAATATTATTTGTTCCTCTTAGAAAGGAATGATGTGAGAAATGTTGCAATGATTGATGCAATGAGAAATGATGAGGCTTGGGATCATTGAGATCACCAAGTGAACAGGTGGAAATATTGGAAAGATGAGATGATGAACTGTTGCCTTTTCTTATCTTATTATTGTATCATGCGACTTCGAACATGATCGGGTCGGACACGCATTCGCATGACCTTAGACGTACTTGTATACAAGGATTTCCTCGAACGGTACCCGCGGCGGTGGGATCGAGTCGGCCTAGGAGGAATTGGTGCTTTGGTAGCACGGTATTGGGATCCTCATTCGGGCTCGCAACCTGGTGAAGGGCACATCCCGTACCCTATGAAGTCCTATATGGCACGTCGGCATGGTGCACAACCACCAGTGGTCATGTAGTCAGGATGTATGCTAATGAATATTTTGTGCAGACAGAGTAAGAATATCATATTATCCTGTATTTTATGCAGGTACGAGGGAGTCGGCTATCGGTAAGAAATCACTTAAATGTGATAAATTCAATATATATGTTGGTTTAAGTTGCATGCTTACGTTCCAAATAAGTAAATGATGCAGTATGTAGCCTTTCAGTATGAGATCCTGCTTAACATGTTAAATTCAGTATGCTAGAAAGATGCCATGCTATAATCATTGCTCAAAAACAACATACATGCTAAGTGATGCTTGAAGTGAGAACTGTTATAACATGTTTAAGATGTTAATGTTAACGATGCCTCAATGATGCCTTTGCATGATAACATTAAGAATGTTAAAATGATATGTCCACATGAATGCTACTAACAATATGGTTACGTGCTTCACTATGATTATTGCCCATGAACTGTAAACTGATGCTAGGCCCCAAGTAGAAAGATCACTCTAATAAATGCTTGCTTAAATGATCACTTTAATGTTGGTTTATGCGAGTGGGTTGGATTCTGCTCGCCAGTACATAGATGATGTGCTGACCCACGTTTTGTGGGCAGGTGCTCGTGATTGGATTGTTCTACACACGAAGATTGGCTTGATTGGTCCCGCGGTATCGAAGATTTGTTGGGCATACAGAAGCTCTCCTTGTACAAGATGATGTCTTCTGTTTATAAAGGGCATAATGTATGGAACATTGTAATCAGTTGTATCAGTGAGAATGTAAGCCAAGTCAGCATATCGAGTTGTAATCCAATGTATCCAAGCATCAAATGTAGACTTTGTAGTATTGCTCAGTTGGCTTTCAATGTAAAGTGAGATGTGTTGTAAGCCTTGTACTTCAATACAAGTCTTGTACTCTTCTTCAATTATCTATAAAGAGAATAAATTTCTATATATATCTCTGTGTGACTTCAAGTTATCCTTGTATCTTCGCTGCCATAAAGAAGTGATGTACTTCTATTTAATGAGAAAGATTGTCCTCACTAACTTCAATTTGTCTGCTTCTGCCGCTGCAATGTGTTCCTATTTGAAGAATTATCACCTATGTACCATCTTCGCCTTGTACAAGTGCAATACCAGACTTGTACGGCATCACGCCCAAGCGAGGACGATCGATTCCAAGAGTTAAAATATGTCAATAAATGACTCTACGAATCGGTGCGTGACAAATTGGTATCAGAGCACGGATTTACGTCCTTGGTCTCTTCTTTGATTCGTTTCAAATCAAAGTTGCATCGTCGATTAACCAAAGTTGCTTCCGCGATCACTCAACGTTGCTTCCGCGATTAAATCAAAGATTGCTTCCGCGATTATGCTGTTGTTGTTCTGTAATCATCCTTACGTTATTCGTGTCTGAAAGTTTATTGACCCTCTTGGCTGCTCACTGGATGTTCCATACAATAAGTCTAAATACATTGTGATGCCCCTAAATGAATGATTGTTGTTGGTTTGGACACAAATGACCCAACAATGACTCGATGCCATAGTATGCTATATTGTGAATACTGTTTGGAATGTGGGAATAAAGAAAGGTGGCTATGTATGCGACAACAATATGAGAATTGAATGTGATGTTGGAAAAGAATTGGGAATGAAATGACTGATGGATGAGTTTGGCATAACTAGTGAGTCGACTCAGAGGTGATGGCTAGTACTTTTTGAGACCCTAAGAATGTTGGCTTGTGATATTGAGACCCCGAGATGTTGGCTAAGTGTTGTGATCATTATAGATCATGTAAGTCCGGAATAGGATTTGAGTTGGTATTGTTTAAGGATGGCTTCATTTCTGAGTGGTATATTGCCTCTACCACCTCAGAACGAGATGTATGTTGACCCTTTCAATAGAATAACAATGAGACTATCTATGAGTACTGGGTAGTGCCGAGACTTAGCTGGGAGTCATGTATTGTGGTTAGATGACTCGAGTGTCCCTTGACGGTGATGTTATATTGAGTAGCGAGATTGGCAGAAATTGTAACTGGTGGCTTGGTTTGAAATTATTTAGTCGAGTGATGACTCAGACTAGTAAGCAGTTAGTATGCTATGGGTAAATGAATTTGGCTAGAGAATGTTATGGCTTAGAACATCTGAATGTTGATTTTGATTGGTTGGAAGTTAATTAAATGTGGCTAATACAAAGTTGGTTGCGTAGCTGAAAGCTTTGGAAACATTGTCGACGAACCAGAGGAATATTAGAGATCTGTGCCTTGACCCTAAGGTGTAATAGATGTCAATCCATCTTGATCACCAAAGGATAGTCGTTGCATATGTGCATGTATGCTGAGGAATTGAATTGTACTAGAAAAGTAACAATTAGCAACCCTGAATAATTGTGTTGCATAGAGAATGGTTAAGTGATACATAAATTATCGGATTGAATGGATGAACTATTTGACCATTGCTGCATGAGATTTAAGAATGCCCGTAAGATAGTGATGATTGAGAAACGAATGGGATTGAGAAATTTCAAACGTGTTGGATAATGTCGGTATAGGTGATTGTTGGTTGGGATATAGATTGTTGGCTTATGACTTGGTGGTGTGAATCTATCATACGGATCGAATAGTATGATTCCGTAGTTATGTTAAGAATATCAGATTCGAAGTCCCTTGAATAGTTAGCCTTGGCTTATGGGTTCGTGTGGGTACAAAGGAATTTGAAATAGAAATTGAATCATTGGGAATTTACTTGATGGATTATTAGAACGATGAGAATCATATGTCGGGTTGGGAATTGACCGTAATGTTGATAGATCGATCTTAGTCGATCGTTGGGTAAGTCTAGAATGAGCCTCTGTGGGAGTTATTTCCTTGAGGAAGACACTGGATAGATAGACTTGACCCTAGTGACCAATTGAGGACTTACCAATTGTTGGCATAGCCGACAATGGCGATTAGTTATTCAGACTTAGTTGATACCCATAGGTTTGGGTAGAGTTCCTTAGAACTGTCGGTTGCTTATTGGCCCTGAGAATAAGAAACTAGCATGATCCCTAGTAGCCGTCCACTCTAGGGAAGTCACCTGAATGATTAGGTATAGCTGTCGGTATAGCTAACCATTGAGACTGGACCGAATAATAGATGGCCGTTGGCGACCCATAGAATGACCTTGTGGCATTGAACGAGAGATGGTGATGAGTATGATCTAAGAATGATAAATTGTAATTATATGCTCCAATATGAACCTTAGAGATGTTTGACCCTTGAGGATTATGTGTCGGCCTATAGCAGGAAATAGAATCGTGGGATGAGACTTGATTTGTATTTATCGAATAGTGAATTATTATATGAGATGGAATTGACTGCTCATGACGGGAATGTTGGATAGGTATCTATAGTCGGGTAGCTGGGTTAACCTTGACTGTTGCATAGATTTATATCCTGACTCGGATAATCGATAGTTGGTGATGTCGGATTGTATCTTTTAGAAAAGATGAATTGCCTCGGTGAGAAATATTGTTGGATTTGGAAAGGAATATGATTGCATGTTGTGGACTCTTGATATGATTAGCTCTAAGATTAGACCCTTGATCGAATGCTAGAAATATTATGCCCGGATAGAGAGCTTAACCAAGTTGTCCCTGATGTAAAGTGTTGTGGCCTGGAAGATAGTGATTGTGACAAGTGAATAAAGTGATAAGTCAATTGAAAGGATGCTAAGTCTGATTTGGAAAAGAGAGTTATATCGTGGCTGATCGAATTATACTATCATGGAAGTTGGCTGAAGTACATATGTTTTGGGGACGCCTAAAATATGTGTACGGATCCAGCCGAAGTGATAGGTTGCGACTGAGATAACATTATGGGAAGAATCTATTGCACTAGCACGGACTTTGGCTGAAATGCATATGTTTGGGGGACGTCTGAAATATGTGTATGGATCCAAACGAAGTGATGCGTTGCGACCAAGATAGAATGCAAGGAAAATATTGGTGAATCAATGAGAAGTTGCAAGTATTTGGGAAAAGAGAAAGATGGAATGAATCGTTGATGGATTAAAATGATACAGTTGGATAACTATTTTGAAATGATCAAGTGGGCTAAAAGGAATATTGAATTGAAGTTGAATGAGTAACTCATTGTGATTGAGTGAATCTATTAGAAAGAGTTGTTTCCTTAAGTTTCGAGGACGAAACATTTTCTGAGTGGTATATTATGTAATGCACCGCTCCGCACGAGGCATTTGGGTTGGCTTGTTGGATGCTATCAGAATGTTGGACCGTGACTTATGTCGGGAATCAGGAGAATTGAGACTGATGTAGTCTCTCTTAGCTGGCTAGACGGAATGGGTATTGGAACGTGGCTCGCTGGTGGAGCTACGCTTAGCGGGATTGGAGCAGGAAGACCCTTTTATGCAGGCAAGTGGAACTGTCCTCCTTCCTCCTTACTCCTGCATGCTTAATAAATGGTGTAATGTGATACTATGAATTGTCCCAAAATGTCCCTGTTTTGGTTGCCGAATAATAGAGATGCTTATGTTAAGAATTATTGAACTGCTGAATGAATCACACTCGAACCGCTAATGCGACTTGATGCTTGAAATGAATTGATAACGTCCCTTCGTTTAATAATGTATAATCAATGAATACTTGAGTAATGAGATGCTACGAGAATGATACATGAGTAACGAACTGTCTATGCTATTAACACAAAGAATTGAATAAAACATTAGAATCATGTATATTCTGCATAACTGTTGCTGTTGCTTGCTTCCTTATAAGCAATGAAAGAAAGAATACTGTCCCTATGATATGAATGAAATGATGCAGGTCCTATCGATATGAATGAAATGTTATTTGTTCCTCTTAGAAAGGAATGATGTGAGAAATGTTGCAATGATTGATGCAATGAGAAATGATGAGGCTTGGGATCATTGAGATCACCAAGTGAACAGGTGAAAATATTGGAAAGATGAGATGATGAACTGTTGCCTTTTCTTATCTTATTATTGTATCATGCGACTTCGAACACGATCGGGTCGGACACGCATTCGCATGACCATAGACGTACTTGTATACAAGGATTTCCTCGAACGGTACTCGCGGCGGTGGGATCGAGTCGGCCTAGGAGAAATTGGTGCTTTGGTAGCACGGTATTGGGATCCTCATTCGGGCTCGCAACCTGGTGAAGGGCACATCCCGTACCCTATGAAGTCCTATATGGCACGTCGGCATGGTGCACAACCACCAGTGGTCATGTAGTCAGGATGCATGCTAATGAATGTTTTGTGCAGACAGAGTAAGAATATCATATTATCCTGTATTTTATGCAGGTACGAGGGAGTCGGCTATCGGTAAGAAATCACTTAAATGTGATAAATTCAATATATATGTTGGTTTAAGTTGCATGCTTACGTTCCAAATAAGTAAATGATGCAGTATGTAGCCTTTCAGTATGAGATCCTGCTTAACATGTTAAATTCAGTATGCTAGAAAGATGCCATGCTATAATCATTGCTCAAACACAACATACATGCTAAGTGATGCTTGAAGTGAGAACTGTTATAACATGTTTAAGATGTTAATGTTAACGATGCCTCAATGATGCCTTTGCATGATAACATTAAGAATGTTAAAATGATATGTCCACATGAATGCTACTAAGAATATGGTTACATGCTTCACTATGATTATTGCCCATGAACTGTAAACTGATGCTAGGCCCCAAGTAGAAAGATCACTCTAATAAATGCTTGCTTAAATGATCACTTTAATGTTGGTTTATGCGAGTGGGTTGGATTCTGCTCGCCAGTACATAGATGATGTGCTGACCCACGTTTTGTGGGCATATGCTCGTGATTGGATTGTTCTACACACGAAGATTGGCTTGATTGGTCCCGCGATATCGAAGATTTGTTGGGCATACAGAAGCTCTCCTTGTACAAGATGATGTCTTCTGTTTATAAAGGGCATAATGTATGGAACATTGTAATCAGTTGTATCAGTGAGAATGTAAGCCAAGTCAGCATATCGAGTTGTAATCCAATGTATCCAAGCATCAAATGTAGACTTTGTAGTATTGCTCAGTTGGCTTTCAATGTAAAGTGAGATGTGTTGTAAGCCTTGTACTTCAATACAAGTCTTGTACTCTTCTTCAATTATCTATAAAGAGAATAAAGTTCTATATATATATCTCTGTGTGACTTCAAGTTATCCTTGTATCTCCGCTGCCATAAAGAAGTGATGTACTTCTATTCAATGAGAAAGATTGTCCTCACTAACTTCAATTTGTCTGCTTCTGCCGCTGCAATGTGTTCCTATTTGAGGAATTATCACCTATGTACCATCTTTGCCTTGTACAAGTGCAATACCAGACTTGTACGGCATCACGCCCAAGTGAGGACGATCGATTCCAAGAGTTAAAATATGTCAATAAATGACTCTACGAATCGGTGCGTGACACACATTAGGGGCATGAGCGCTGATGACCATGAGTGGGTTTCTTCTCCACCACTCTGATATCTTCAATTTTATACTTGACGCTTAGTCATCGGTACCTGTTTAGCCGGATGTTCTTGATATTTAATTTCCTTACACAATTGTAATTAATCAAATTGTAGCTGACTTTGGTTATGTACTACTGACTCTCTATACTAGCTTATCATTTTGTATAACTAGTCTCGTGAATCATTTTGATGAAGCGTCCGGGGTGCCTTACGGCTTTGTCTTATTTGTTCATTAATTTCTGCTTCTTGCTTAGATTGATTAAGACATAGATGCTCGGTGAGACCATAGGAGACTTGACAACCGTAATCGTTGTATGACGTCTTCATACCTTATATAGGGTAGCTGGCAAGTCCGTCTCCGTACTTCGGCGCTGGGACGCGACAAGGTTTTAGTAGTGGCCTATGTATGTCTGTTTTTCAAACTTGTAGGGTGTTGTGATTATAGGAGTCTCAATCAAAACATGTCTCTATTGATATCCTGATTCGTCCTCTCTTTCATCACCCTTGATTGTTAAGTTATTTTCCATCCTCGTTCCCTCTCTCATCCTATCCTTTGATATCTTGTATCTTTTCCTCTAGAGATTGCATCATTCTCGGTTACTGGAGGAGCATGCATGGAAGAGCATCCAGTGTGGCATGATTCCACAGAGCGACATCATTGGTAGTACCTCTACCTGGTCAGATTCACATCAAGCCATACATTGAGCATGAGTTAGTTGAGCCGCAAATGATTGATGTTTTCGTACCTCTAGTAATTCCGGCAGTTCCAGTAGCACTCGACACATCAGCAATATTGCAGATCATCAAGGCAGTTCCAGTTAGAGGAGGTCTCTATTGGCTAGCTAGCAAGGATTGGGAGCAATTTGACCATTGGAGCTTGGTGGAGATCTAGATCTTGGAACTTTCATTGAGATTCCAACTCTTAATGACCTTTAAACCTATTAATATTCTGTTTTCTTTCCATAGATGCATTTATTTAGGGTTCCCCTAGCCCTAGGCTAGGTTTGGGTTCAAATCGAATCCATTTGGTGTGTGTATCGCAAGAGTATCGGGGAACTATTCAATGTGTTCGATGAAATGCCTCTTAGGACTTTTTAATCTTGCTTTTCAAAACTAATTACATATTTATGTAGCTAATATTGTGTAGATTAATAATCAAATTGACTGAGTCGATTTTATGGGTTTTTTTGTGTCGGTTTTGGACATTGGGACACGGGGACACTCACTGCACAGGCACAGTGCAGTGCCCTGCTGCTGTCGTGTCCGAACTCACTAGACACGACACGATTTTGGGTGCCACTTGTTAGGCAGGTAGGGGCAGTTACAGACATGAGGCTCACGAAGTTTGGTTGGGTTTTATTGGGTATTCAGGAGAAATCTCTCTCAGGAGTGTCAGTCGACACACGCACACACCCAGTTTCACTTGTTCTCTTACTGTTACACTTTGTTATCCACTTTGGACACTGCTTAGACACTGGACACATGCTAGACACTCACCTAGACATCACTCGACACAATTGACACATAGCCATGATACTGGACAATGGATTCGATACATTACATTGCTCGTCACTTGTCTGTACACTTGATACCATGCTCAGTACATTCATGTTTGACACTGGTATTAGCCATACACACACACTCTGATATGTCTGACACTCTAGCTCACACGATATACCATGCCACACACTCACTGCACTAGACATATGTTGACACACTCGAACACACACACACATCATTTGACACATGGTTGGTACACTCTCTGGATACTTGGACACGCATGGGGTTGCTCTGAATACAACAAATATGTCTGCACACTTGTTTCACCGCCACACACACCTATACACACATTTGCCACACCCCTTCACTCTTCATTTGCCTATACACTTCATGATGTTCATCACTGCATTGCCATGCTCTTTTGTATCAGTTGTGTCCCCTTTATCTCTATTTAATCTAGAGGTTAGATGTTCAGTTCCCTTTCTCTCTTTTGCTTCAGAAATGTAGGGAAGAGGATTATCTCAAAACATGTTCTGTCCTACCCACCCTTTGGCTCAATCCCTGCCAAGTTTTGGTTCTACCTTTGTTGTTCTGCATAGTGCAATGGTGTTCAGTTCAACTGGATATGGAGTATAATATTTAGTTTTGGCAATCGTCCAAAGATAACCAAATCATATTGTATCATATTTAGTTTTGGTGAAGTCCTTTGTTTTTGTTTAGTCCCCTTCATTATACATCAAGTCCCTTGTTTAAGTTCAGGTTGAGTGTTTTGTGTTCAGCCATTATCTGGGTTGGGTGCGTATCAGATCAGTAAGTGTATAGCAGACTTTAGTTGGATTTATATACTACTTGAATATATACATAAAGTTTGTATATATATATATATATATATATATATATATATATATATATATATATATATATATATATATATATATATATATATATATATATGAGTAGAGGTAGGGATGGCCAGTCCAATAGTTCTTCCTTGTCCATTCGTGTATCCATCCTAGTGTATATTCATATATGTAGTTGGATATATGTATATATATGCTTATGAGTCCAGATGCTGTCCACTTCATTCAGACCCCAGGATATTCATGTCTTTCCCAAAGTATCAGTCTAGTTTTGTCTTCATATGTATCTGTGAGAGTGAAACTTATTAAATGTAGTATGACCTAGAGAATGAGCATGTACCATGAGCAATTGGATGTATATTGGTGTGTGTGCCTAGGTGAATGGTATCAATCCCATGAGTTTTGATGTTTCATATAACTGTCATGCAAGGGGATAGGGCTTGTATCAGAAATAGAAGAAGACAGGGGTTGCTATTGGCAAGAGAGAGTGGGCTAATTGGCCTTGACAAGAATGATAGGATTGGGGGCCTGAGATGGCCTTCTAGGCAATACAATGGGTGGATGTGGAGAGTATAGGTAATGACAGGCCACCAATCTTAAGTTTCGACCTTACTTGATAGTGTATTAGCTATATTGCATATAATAGTATCATTTCATGTTTTTATATCCTGTCCTATACCCTGTTCAGTCATAATGTGATGTCCTTTCACCTACATTTTAGTAGCAGACCATTTCCCCTCTATAGATCAGTTCCCTGTTCATCCCTCTTTTAATCTTTAGTTGTAGGCCCACCTTTGTATCCTTTATATACAATAAGTTCAATCTTGTAGAGATATTCAACCATACATCTTGCCCTGTCCCAGATTCTCTTGTTCATTCCTACTTCATATTGTTTAGTTTAATTAGAGTTCAGTCCTTTCCTTGCTAAGTTCAATATTAGGATATATATATGTTGTTTGATAGATTGATATAGAGATAGGCTTCATGATACATTAGAAGTATTATGTATGATACCTAAGTGTATGTGTTATAGTTGAATTAGATATTTGAGTCTAGTTTATTGTAGATTTAACTAGGATACTTGTGAGTTTAGCTTTATATTAGAGTTTGTCTAATAGCTAGCCCTAGATAGACCTTAACCAAGATTTGACCCAATAGTCCAAGTTGACTAGAGTAGACCTTGGGTTAACTTTGACCTATTGACCTAGAATCATGTAGATTGTATTGTAAACTTCAATTATTACCTATTGAACACATTATAACCTGTATTGCTCTAAATATGACTCAGTTACTCCAGTTCGGACATCTATATTCATCAGTCGCACATGATATCAGGCGAGTACATTATATGATAGTTCTTTCATTTACTTGATGATTACTGTATTTTAGTTCTAGTTAGTTCTATTTGATTCTCTGTCACAACACGCATCGGTATTCTAGATTCATCCACTTGCAATATATGTACTTGACTTGTCTAATGTAGCTCCTCTTTCCGAAAATTTTGAAATTTTTTTATTTGATTTAAATGGAGATTTTTAGAATTTTATAAGTAATTATCTAGTTAATTATTTCGGTAGGTGATCTTAGCCATAGTGGAGTTTTGAAGTACCAGACGACTAGGAATCATGGCACGGATAGTGCAGTGACGTGCTTTGACTAGTGTTTAGCCATGGTAGGGAAATGCCAAGCCATAAGTGAGTCCCAACTAGGAAAACTAGGCCAAGTTGCGACATGACCACTATAAATATTTTAATTATTTATTATTAATATTATTTGACTTTTAGGTGATCCGGTTGTACCAATTTAATCCGGACTGGACCCGAACCGAATCCAAGCCTATGTAGTCGGGTAGTGCGACCAAAGATGCCCATGTAGGTGTGCATTATTAGTGTTTGTATTTATCTTAATGGGATATTAAGTATTTTGCGATACATCTGTTACATATATGAAATATGTGTTACTGATATTAAATTATTAATTATCTTATAATAGGATAAATATTCTTGGTGATGTATTTCTAGATTACTAAGATTTTATACCATATATATACTTGTGTATTCCTAGCATACTAATATTTGTTTTATTTATATACACCAATAGATTTTGTATATATAATATTATAATAGAAGATCAATATACGATTATATGATAGAGTATTTAATAAATATCATTTGTATTTATCTAAGCTATGCGTATGTATATAGGTAAACATACGTGTACCCATATAAGTATATTAAGTCATATAGGTATATATATATATATATATATATATATATATATATATATATATATATATATATATATATATATATATATATAAACAATGATAATGATACCATAAACTTTTTTACTCAACAATTTAATACCTCAACTATTTTTTATTTTTTAGCTTGATACCTAAATTTTTAAAAACTCCCAAAATGCCCTTATCCCTTCCCTCTGCCCTTCTTCCCATCTCCCCTCCCCCATCCCCTACTCCGGCGACCACCTCCCTCCCTTCCCTCTCCGGCAACTACCTCCCCCCTCCCGCGGCGGCGACCCTCCCCCCTCCCTCTTTTGCGACCATCTCCCTCCCTCCCGCGGCGGCGACTCCCCTCCATCTTCGGCGACTACCTCCCCCCCTCCCGCGGCGGCGACCCCCCCTCTCCGGCGACTACCTCCCCCCTCCCGTGGCGGCGACCCCCCCTCCCTCTCCGGCGATGGTGGAGTCGGGAAAGGAGGGCAGCGGGAGAGGGAGGGGAGGGAGCGAGAAGGGGGGGTGCGGGTGGCCGGAGGGTGGAAGGGAGCGGGGGGGGGGAGGAGGGGGAGGGTGCAGGCGGGCGGGAGTGGGGGGGAGGGGCGGAGGGTGCGGTCGGGGCGGCGGAAAGAGGGGCGGGGGCGGGGATGGTGGCCGGAAGGGGCGGGGTGGGGGGGGGGGGGAGCGATGGAGGAGGGGAGAGGGAAGGGGTTGAGTGGTAGTTTTAATTTTTAGGTATGGACATTATTGTCCAAATTTTTTTTAGGGTATCAAGTTGCAAAAAAAAATAGTTGAGGTATCAACTTGAAAAAGCGGAATAGTGGAGGGTATCAAAGTACAATTAAGCCTTTTTTATTAAAAATAATTTTCTCGTTTTATTAATCTGGAAGTATATATATAAATATATATGTAATTGCTTTGAGCGTATATATATATATATATATATATATATATATATATATATATATATATATATATATATATATATTATTCTCTAAAGCTTTTTATTCTCTAAAGCTTATATATATATATATATATATATATATATATATATATATATATATATATATATATATATGTATATAAGCTTTAGAGAATAAAAAGCTTTAGAGAATAATATATATATATATATATATATATATATATATATATATATATATATAAGCTTTAGAAAATATATATATATATATATATATATATATATATATATATATATATATATATATATATAAGCTTTAGAAAAAAAAAATATATATATAAGCTTTAGAAGAAAAAAAAATATAAGCTTTAGAGAATAAAAAGAAAAAACAACAAAAAACCCAATTAGAAATAGCCAAGCCAAGCCCAGCCCACAGCAAGCTAACCCAAGCCCCGTCAAAACCTCGCAAACTCAGCCCCACATCAGCCGAGCTACTCAACCCCCCAATAATACACGAACCCGATCCCCACCCTGTTCAGTGAAGCGATATATATACACGTATATATCGAGAGAGGAAATATCCGAAACCCTAAACATCCCAACCACCTCGACCTCGCCAGCGTCGACCCCAGGCGACCCCCTCCCCACGCGCGTGCACCGGCGGCCGGGCGCGGCCAGGCACTGCCGGAGGCCGGCCACACAGCCACGCGCTGATTCAGCAGAAGAAGCAGTCGCGCACAAGTGCGCCAACTTCCAGGTTAATTTTCTTCCTCTATGCTAGTTCGTTTTCACAACCAATCGATTCGTAGCGTTCATCATATAACCAACTTTGCTTCCCTTCAATTAGAGTTAATTCTAGTATATCTAATTGACAAGAAAATACTTGTGAAAATCACAAGAGAAACGACAACTTATTGTCAGATTTTTAGGTTAAAACCTGAACTTGGAAGGCAATTCATTGCCAATCCATCGACCGATTTGAGAGTCTAACTAAACAGGATCACAGACAACATATACGAGATTAGAACTCGTTTTGTACTTTTTATTTTCATCTACTATGTGACCAGAAAACAGTTTCTAAAAATTAGAGAAAACCATTTTCAAAAACAGAATTATTTTTAGAAAAACCTTCGATACGACGTGCGTCCCGCCAAACCGGGCGACGTGGTCGCGAACCGAAAGCATCGAAAGGTGTGTATCGGCTTCGTGGACATCGTTTTGGCCCAAAATTACCGTTTTGCCCCTTTATCCAGAATTGGACTTAAGGACAAGCAATCCTAGCTAATTTGACTATTCTGAGAATATTGGCAATGTCTGTTTTAGCTTTCGGAGATAGTTGTGAGATTTGGACATTATGGCTTAGCAGTTGACTATATTTTGTTGGATCTGCGCGCAACCACCAGGCAAGATACCTTGCCTCCCTCTACAGTTTAATTTCATGTTTATAGTTTTTTTGTTATTATTGTATCATCATAGATATTCTATTTGTTATAGATTTTATATGATTCATTAGCTTTCTAGTTGACTTGATTTATCTAGTTTCTATATACCGTGTTCACCAGTTTATAGTCTTGCTTGACTTGATAGTGTAGTTATACTGTACTTGACTATGTCTTGAATGAGTCGTACCTTATCTCACCAGTACCTTGCTTGAGTCGTGTCATAGAACGAGTACGTGTAGTTGAACTGCTAAATTCTTGTTATCATTTCCTCAACTAGAGAGTCCACACTTGGGACGAGGGTCGATCAGTTGCACCAGAGAGTCCACACTCGGGATGAGGGTGTTCGTTTCCTTGGCACCAGAGAGTCCACTCGGGACGAGGGTGTTTGTCTTGATCTGTTTACATCCGTGAGTCCACACTCGGGACGAAGATGTTGTACTTGCACCAGAGAGTCCACACTCGGGACGAGGGTGCCTTGCCGTGAACTAACCAGAGAGTCCACACTCGGCACGAGGGTTAGTGATTAGAACTAACCAGAGAGTCCACACTCGGGACGAGGGTTAGTGATTAGTTCAAACCTGCGAGTCCACTCGGGGCGAGGGTTTGGGATTCCATTGATCTCGTGTTCACTTGTTCATCCAGCAGTTCAGTTACATGTAGTTGTTCTTGTATTCCAGTTCATAGTCACCTGTTAGTAGCCACTTGTCGTTAGTCACTCATTAGCAGTGTTGGTCGTAGTCTCTTGCCTTGTGTATGTCTCGTTCCTTGTTTATATCCGGGTTATAGTCTATGCTTGATTAAACTGCTAGATAGGCATATTTTTATGTATCTTGCTATGTCCCTGAGGACCTGATGATCTCTTCAAGTTTAGTGATTGTGTGGAGTTTGTTAGCAGTTCTGGATGGCGGATGATTATGACACTTGGGAGTTTCAGATGGTTACGATAACGCTTGCATAATTCAGGTATTTGTCAGTGATATTACATTGTTATCCTTTCGTGCTTTATATTCCTTATCATGAGATATCCTACTTATTGATTCACTTTAGAGACTCTTATTATATTCTTTGAGTCTTACCGGACATATATGATAGTGGGCTGCAGATCACGACCCATAGTGTTCATTTATGTTTCGTACACTTATTGTGGATTTGAGTTTTAGGTTTGTTTTGCCATGATTTGGCAGTATACCATAGCCTTGACAGCGTTTACGTATTCGAGAGGGGTTGGAGTCCGCTCGATACGTAGCTGGCTTGTTCACGAGCTTGCGTCCGAAAAGCGGGTGCGGGTCGTGACAAGTTTTTTTGGTGGCCTATGCAGGTTAGAGCATATCGTATCGGTTACGTAACTATACTGATACGAGCCTGCGAATTTGACTAAACCCTAGGAATCTCAATCCACTCTGCCTTGAAAATTCTCTTAGAAATTTCGCTACGTCCTTGAAATTTCATATTTGTTCTCGATTATTCTTCCTTGCTTTCCGTACCATTGATTCTCGTCCCTTCCTATTTCGGAGTGACGAACGATCATGCTATCTAGAATTCATCAGAAATTCTTAAGTGATAGTATAATATTGCTTGACTATTGAATATTTGGTTGTTTATAGATATGAGGGATTAAAGATGCCATACACCCTAGATATCTGTTGGTAGAATTGTTAGCAACTAGTTAGAAGATTATAAGATTTTGGTGACCGTATTTTGAGGAGTAGTGTGACCAAAGGTGGGTAGAAGTCCTCAAGTATTCGGAGTTATGAAATGACTAAAGAAGGTTATAAAATATTTTTGAGAAATTAAATTTGAGGAGATTAAGGTAATAGTAGACTTTGATTTTTAAGGACTATAGTTATGAATTAGAATTTCGAGGACGAAATTATTTTTAGGGTGGGTAGATTTGTAGCTCCCCTTCCCGAAAATTTTGAATTTTTTTTATTATTTATTTGATTTAAATGGGGTTTTTTAGAATTTTATAAGTAATTATCTAGTTAATTATTTCGGTAGATGACCTTAGCCATGGTGGAGTTTTGAAGTACCAGACGACTAGAATCATGGCACGGATAGTGCAGTGGCGTGCTTTGACTACTGTTTAGCCATGGTAGGAGAATGCCAAGCCATAAGTGAGTCCCAACTAGGAAAACCAGGCCAAGTTGCGACATGACTACTATAAATATTTTAATTATTTATCATTAATATTATTTGACTTTTAGGTGACCCGGTTGTACCAATTTAGTCCAGACTGGACCCGAACCGAACCCAAGCCTATGTAGTCGGGTAGTGCGACCAAAGATGCCCATGTAGGTGTGCATTATTAGTGTTTGTATTTTATCTTAATGGGATATTAAGTATTTTGTGATACATCTGTTACATATATGAAATATGTGTTATTGATATTAAATTGTTCATTATCTTATAATAGGATAAATATTCTTGGTGATGTATTTCTAGATTGCTAAGATTTTATACCATATATATACTTGTGCATTCCTAGCATACCAATATTTGTTTTATTTATATACACCAATAGATTTTGTATATATAATATTTTAATGAAAGATCAATATACGATTATATGTTAGAGTATTTAATAAATATTATTTGTATTTATCTAAGCTATGCGTTTGTAGAGTATTTAATAAATATTATTTGTATTTATCTAAGCTATGCGTATGTATATATGTAAACATACGTGTACCCATATAAGTATATTAAGTCATATAGGTATGTATATATACAAGTGTATATATATTATATATATATATATATATATATATATATATATATATATATATATATATATATATATATACAATGATACTATTATGATGTAAATATTCTAGAAGTGTTATAGTATATTTTTTTTATTAAAAACATTTTTTCGTTTTATTAATCTGGAAGTATATATATAAATATATATGTAATTGCTTCGAGTATATGTATATAGAAGTATACGTGTATGTATATATACGTGAATATATATATATATATATATATATATATATATATATATATATATATATATATATATAAATATATATATATATTTTATATATATATATATATATATATATATATATATATATATATATATATATATATATATATATAAGCTTTAGAGAATAAAAAGAAAAAAACAACAAAAAGCCCAATTAGAAATAGCCAAGCCCAGCCCACAGCAAGCCAACCCGAGCCCTGTCAAAACCTCATAAACTCAGCCCCACATCAGCCGAGCTACTCAACCCCCCAATAATACACGAACCCAATCCCCACCCCTATTCAGTGCAGCGATATATATATATATATATATATATATATATATATATATATATATATATATATATATATATATATATATATATATCGAGAGAGGAAATATCCGAAACCCTAAACAACCCAACCACCTCGACCTCGCCAGCGCCGACCCCAGGCGACCCCCTCCCCACGCGCGTGCACCGGCGGCCGGGCGCGGCCAGGCACCACCGGAGGCCGGCCACACAGCTGCGCGCAGATTCAGCAGTAGCAGTAGTCGCGCACAAGTGCGCCAACTTCCAGGTTAATTTTCTCCCTCAATGCTAGTTCGTTTTCTCAACCAATCGATTCGTAGCGTTCACCATATAACCAACTTTGCTTCCCTTCAATTTGAATTAATTCTAGTACATCTAATTGCCAAGAAAATACTTGTGAACATCGCAAGAGAAACGATAACTTATTGTCAGATTTTTAGGTTAAAACCCGAACTTGGAAGGCAATTCATTGCCAATACATCGACCGATTTGAGAGTCTAACTAAACAGGATCACAGACAACATATACGAGATTAGAACCCTTTTTGTACTTTTTATTTTCATCTACTATGTGACCAGAAAACAGTTTCTAAAAATCAGAGAAAACCATTTTCAAAAACATAAGTATTTTTAGAAAAACCTTCGATATGACGTGCGTCCCGCCAAACCGGGCGACGTGGTCGCGAACCGAAAGCATCGAAAGGTGCGTATCGGCTTCATGGATGTGTGGGTTTTGACGGAATTCAAATTGGTCGCGTGTGCGCGACGAATTTGATGCGTATCCGTCAAAATTTACCGTATCGGTCTTTGTGCAAATTTTCTATTTACTTTGTGCACGTTCGCCAGATTGAGACAAAACTTGCGCCAACAGGACCGTATCATTTTTTTGGTCCTCTACGCCAAGTTTGGTCCGATTCTGAGACAGTTGATCGGATCGCTATTTTGCGGTCCTCACGATCCGATTCAACGGGCAATTTTGTGCACGGCCCACCGGAATCCACAATTGGACATATCGTTGGGATCATATCATCAAAACGAATTCGTAGACATGCAGTTTGACGACTTTAGAGACCATTGACTTTGGCACGCTTTTCGGTACAAAGCGGGTCCAACGGCGGACATCGTTTTGGTCCGAAATTATCGTTTTGCCCTTGTGTCCAGAATTGGACTTAAGGACAAAAAATCCTAGCTAATTTGACTATTCTAAGAATGTTGGCAATGTCTGTTTCAGTTTTCGGAGACAGTTGTGAGATTTGGACTTTATGGCTTAGCAGTTGATTATATATATTTTGTTGGATCTGCGCACAACCACCAAGCAAGATACCTTGCCTCCCTCTACAGTTTAATATCATGTTTATAGTTTTTTTTGTTATTATTATATCATCATAGATACTCTATTTGTTATAGATTTTATATGGTTCATTAGTTTTTTAGTTGACTTGATTTATCTAGTTTCTATATACCGTGTTCACCAGTTTATGGTCTTGCTTGACTTGATAGTGTAGTTATAATGTACTTGACTGTGTCTTGACTGAGTCGTACCTTGTCTCACCAGTACCTTATTTGAGTCGTTTCATAGAACGAGTACGTGTAGTTGAACTGCTAAATTCTTGTTATCGTTTCCTCAACCAGAGAGTCCACACTCGGGACGAGGGTTGATCAGTTGCACCAGAGAGTCCACACTCGGGACGAGGGTGTTCGTTTCCTTGGCACCAGAGAGTCCACTCGGGACGAGAGTGTTTGTCTTGATCTGTTTACATCCATGAGTCCACACTCGGGACGAGGATGTTGTACTTGCACCAGAGAGTCCAGACTCTGGACAAAGGTGCCTTGTTGTGAACTAACCAGAGAATCCACACTCGGGATGAGGGTTAGTGATTAGAACTAACCAGAGAGTCCACACTCGGGACGAGGGTTAGTAATTAGTTCAAACCTGCGAGTCCACTCGGGGCGAGGGTTTGGAATTCTATTGATCTCGTGTTCACTTGTTCATCTAGCAGTTCAGTTACGTGTAGTTGTTCTTGTATTCCAGTTCATAGTCACTCGTTAGTAGCCACTTGTCGTTAGTCACTCGTTAGCAGTGTTGGTCGTAGTCTCTTGCCTTGTGTATGTCTCGTTCCTTGTTTATATCCGGGTTATAGTTTATGCATGATTAAATTGCTAGATTGGCATATTTTTATGTATCTTGTTATTTTCCCTGAGGACCTGATGATCTCTTCAGGTTTAGTGATTGCATGGATTTAGTTAGCAGTTCTGGATGGCGGATGATTATGACACTTGGGAGTTTTAGATGGTTACGATAACGCTTGCATGATTCAGGTATTTGTTAGTGATATTACATTGTTATCCTTTCGTACTTTACATTCCTTATCATGAGATACACTGTTTATTGATTCACTTTAGAGACTCTTGTTATATTCTTTGAGTCTTATCGGACATATATGATAGCGGGCTGTAGACCACGACCCATAGTGTTCATTCATGTTTCGTACACTTATTGTGGATTTGAGAAATAGATTTATTTTGCCATGATTTGACAGTATTGTCATGCCCCAGAACCAAAATACTGGAGAGCGGGGGCGAACATAGCCAGCTACGTATATTGAAATGAAGTCCATCTTGCTATACGGTCACGGCTGTCTAGATATGAGGGTTTACTACAAGCCAACAGTCTCTTAAGGTCAAGCCTACTGTCTCAATCTCAAGCAAATAATATAATCACAAGATGTTTGACCACCAAATATACAATAAAAGGCGTCCCAAATATTACATATCAGCTGATCATGAAGCTAGTCGTACAAAATGCTAGGACTAGTAAGAGTTAAGTCATACATGATCAACCCTAGGATTTGTTAATCATGTTTACAGCCCGTAGGCAGACAGTAAGTAAAGGTGCATCGAGCTAATAGGTGCTCGTCGGCTAAACGCCTCAAAAGAATAACTTTACAATAGAGTGAGCGAAACAAAATAGAAAACCCACTTGTAGCCCGGGTTCCTTCTAGTCGCCACCATCGGGCTGGAGGTTCGGTAGATCCTCGGGTGCTGCTCCGAAATCTGGCCACACAAAACCAGCTGGGTCAAACCCCAGAAAGAGCAAGTGCCACAAAGGAGGCCACGAATAAGAACAAAAGCCAGCATATCAGAACATAAGAAAATGAAAGAAAAGCACAAGTAATAAAGAGCACGTCAGGGCAATAAACTACTAGGGACGTGGAACCATTCTGGGAGCCAGGTTACAACCCGAAAACCAAACAAGGACCGGGGTTGTAACCCTTCGCCTGAATAGCTCCTTGTCTTTACCCAATTATTGTTAAAGCAAGTAAAACAATCATGTTCAGGAGTACCAGGTACAGGGACTAGATAAGACTTAGACAGAGCTAGACATCATTCATTCACAAGCGGCCAAGCAATTACTACGGCTTACTACTTTAACTAACTAGGGTTGTCACAAGCCTAATTACTAACAAGATGTAATTAAAATTTCCCAGTCTCAAGCCCTGCAGACTATCCAGTTATCCTTCTGCGGGTTGAGAGTATAGTTGGGTACATCGCCCTGGAGACGATATACCCTTAGGTGACTTAGAGGTGCAACACATGACAGTGCGCTGGAAATGTGCTCTACTCGTCGGCAAGCTACAAGTCCAATTAAAGCGCCCAGATAACGATATTGCCTGTGACTGGAAATTCTCTATGAACTATAGTTTGATCTAATCATTAGCCTAATCCAGATTCAGTGTAAATCCCTGATCGTGGGAACCAGGGAGTCACGTCCTAGACATGATGCAAGACAAGACAGGTGGATTGTACAAGTAAGCAAGCAGGAATACCCACGGTGTCAAGTTGATTATACGAGTCAAGTTAGCCGTCGCAACAACATCAAGATAAATCATGTCAGGGTACTTGTCAGGAGTGCGCCATGACGGGCCACTATCATGTCAGGTTGGTCATGTCAGGAGTGCATCACTACGGGTCACTATCATGTTATGCTAGTTCCTTGTCATACCATGCCATGTACAATAGTCATTCTAAATATATTAAGTAAAATCAAGTTCATGACAAAAGGCGTAAGGATATAAAATGGGCGTAAAATATCTAATAAAATATCAATATACAGGGCTATAGAAGAGCCAAGCTTAAGGAAAATAAAACCAAATCTCCAAGAGCCAATAGTTTGCGCAAGGGGTCAGGGGTTGGATTGCGCAGGGTGTCAGCTGCGCACGGTGCCAAGTGCGCAGGGGCACAGGGCGCAGGGGCAGATGGCGCATGGGCCAAGTGCGCAGGAGTCAAGTGCGCCAGGGGCCAACTGCGCAGGAGTGAGCTATGCAGGGGTATAGGTGGCGCATGAGCGGACTGCGCAGGAGTGAACTGCGCAGGGGTGAGCTATGCAGGGGTATAGGTGGCGCATGAGCGGACTGCGCAGGAGTGAACTGCGCAGGGGTGGATTGCGCAGGAATGGTTGGCGCATGAGGCTGAGCACAGTTCGCCAAGGGGCAAGCAGCGCGGTCGGCGCTGCGCTAAAGAGCGCAGGCCGAGAGGGGGGGGTGCGCAGTCCAGCACTGCGCTCAAGAGCGCAGGCTGCAGTCTGCTACTCCAGGCTGAGAAGAACACCAGGAACACCAAGAATTCAAATTTTCATATCTTTGTCAAATCAAAGCCAAATCTAGATTTTCAAAGTTCTAACTTGAGTAAAATTGAATTCTCTTCCACATGGAAGCATCAAAATCCCCAAAAATTTCAACCAAAATAGATCAAAACCATGTAAATCCGAAAATAGTTAAAACCTAGATCTAGAACAATGGAGGCTCCAAATCACAAAATATCAAGTTCTAAAGTTGATCACCATGGCCTAATCTAGCTAATAAACAAATAAAATGTGGTTCTCATGTGGTGGCAAGGTGCACTTGCCTATGGTGTTTGGTGTTGTGTAGAGGAAGGAAGAAGAAGAAGAAGAAATTAATGGAGGAAAGTAATAAGGAGAGAGTGTGTTAGGTGGGGATAATAAAGAGGGTGGGTTGTGGTGGAATGAGGGTTGAACATAGGCTAAGGTGTTCCAATGCATGTTAAACCAAACCAAACCAAATCAAACCAATTCTCCTCCACAAAATAAACCAAGCCAGGTAAAACCCAATTACGAGAACCAAAATATGCAAGTCAAGCCAATTACAAGTACATGCCAAAATCCGAGAAAATAAATACAGGTCTGAAATACATGCAAGCTTTAAAAAATACGTATTCAGAATATGGGTGTTACAACTATACCATAGCCTTGACAACGTTTATGTATTCGAGAGGGACTGGAGTCTGCTTGATACGTAGCTGGCTTGTTCACGAGCTCGCGTCCGAAAAGCGGGTGCGAGTCGTGACATCTAACCTCTATTACTCGAACCACTCACAAGAACCATCTACTCGAAACATCTACAAGTACTAAATGTGAAAATCATACAAGAATCATCATTACAAGAACGATAGCCGTCGTTGATGGGCCCGGTATGCGATTTGTTGTATTCAACAAGAACAACCTTACAAGAACGATAGTCGTCGTCGCTTGGCCAAGCGTGCGATGTGTCGTATTCAACAAGAACCACCTTACAAGAACGATAGACGTTGTTGCTTGGCCGAGCGTGCGATGTGCCATATTACAAGAACGATACCCGTCATTGCTTAGCCGAGCGTGCGATGTGCCGTGTCTACTCGAATCACTAACTCGAATCATCTACTCGAATCACTAACTCGAATCATCTACTCGAATCACTAACTCGAATCATCTACCAGAATCACCCTACTCGAATCACCTACTAGAATCACTTACTGGACTCATACTGGAATCACACTTGACTTACATTTTGCTGTCTGGACTCATATCACATTTACTCTAGTTTAGTTAGCTATATTTTACAGTCTTCAGTGCCATATTTTTCCTAATTTACTACATTTACTTTTTTTTTAATTCTAAACTGCTGCTATACTTCATTACTTGTCTAAAACTTCCATGCTTCATCAATATAAGTGTCTATAACTGCTTTATAGTCTTTGTCATTTACTTGGGATTGCTAGATGAGGTATGCTCGTTCCAATCCTAACTGGATATGTTGAATTTTTTTTTTACAGAGAACTTGGAGGACTTTTGTGAGGAGGGGATAGCTACCTTGGGTCCCGATTCTCAGGGGTGATCGGGAGAATAGTTTAGTAGACTTGTCTTAGACTTCATGTTTGGAACTTGAATTGTAATAAGTAGAGATTTTGATATTGTATTTGAGTTATGTTTGAATATTAACATTAGTTGTTGTTTGTTGAGTCTTATAGTTAGTTAGACTTCTGTGTTATTTTGTCGTGCTTAGGCTGTGATTGAGTATTAAAATATCTTTACGTGTCCTCCGTTCAGAATTGAGATCCTTGACAGGTACATTATATAATTGCATGAGTTGTTAGATAGTGACCTAGTACAGCGTTCTACCGTCGATTCTGCGGCGTAGGCTGGGCGCTGTTACGCACTCGTGCCCTTATACCGGGTGCGGGTCGGGATAAGCCTCGATTCTATGTACCAGAGGACAGTCTGGATTCAGTAGAGTAGTGTGGAGTTCCTAAACCATGTGACGGAGTAGAAGCAGAAAGGGTCTCTGCCAATACATGATCGAGTTCAGTCCGAATTTAGTGTATTTTATGTCAGAACCTTTCTGGCAGGACTAATTGAATTTGGTTCGGTCGGGGCTGAACGAGTTCAGGGTTTAATCAACACCGTTAGATGCTGGTGGACGATCAGATCTGATGATGGACTATTTTAGGGATTTCCTAAACCTAAAGTAGGTTTCTCAACCTATAAGTATATGTTGAGGGTGGAAGCACAAGGTAGAATACAACGAATGCTCAATATGGGAGATTCAGGGTGTTCGTCCACAAGAGATCTAAGAGAAAGTCTGTACTATGTTTTTAGGGCTCGTCGTTCGAGACAATAGCAAGAGAAGATATGTTCGAAAAATCGTCTACCTCGCTCAAGGAGATCGCTACGGGGTTAGTGAGTGATTTCAGTTGTAATCTCTCTCTTTCTTCTTGAGTTCGGTGAGGGAGTTGAACCTTTGGGCAAATGGTTCACATATTTCTATTTAGTCTTCCACATATTTCTATTTAGTCTTGTATCTTGTTGAAAGTTATAAAGATTGGAATTTGTTCATGTGACACGGTCATTGAATCATATATTGTGTTTGATCTGGCTTAGTATTCTTGATAGACAATGGTTCGTTATATTTGGATTGATTGATGTAGTTTTTGATGTGGTTAAATTTTGACACATGGATCGAAGCAAGGTATTGACGTTGTTGGTCCTAACAGATCACGACCAGATTTGAGAGGAATACTCCTTACATATTTTTTGCTTGCAACCTCCCACAAAATTTAAACACACTAGTCAATTATCTACCAAACTTAACCCTACCAGCTTATTTCACACCCTCTAGCTGAGGGACTACTTCGCCTTATGGTTGATTGGTTGGTTGGTGTGTAGCCCTCTTTGTGCGTTGTGCTTCTGGTACTCTTTACTACTTCAACTTTTATTTCTTCGACTACTTTGAAAACTTTTTTGCTTGGGTATCTTCTACTATTTTGGCTATAATGTAATTATCTCTAGTCTCGTAGACTATTTTATGTTCTTTTTGTTGGTATTGTATGGGTTTTTAATCTATGTAGAGAGTACGCCAGAGTGCGATGAGCGTTAACCGTGTGTCTGAGAAGTTCTGAAAGTCGAATGCGACAAAGGAGGTTCGATCTGAACGTGAGACAGATTTTTGGACAAAGATGTATCAGTACAGGTGATATACCGCCACTGGTGTACCGTCGTACACTAGTGCTATAACATTTGCTCTCGAAAAGGTTTTGGCACAAAGTGTTTATTTTTTTTGCTATACCGTCAGTATATTGGTGTCCAGGCTGAAGGTAAGTTTGGGGTTTTATTAACACCATTGGATCATATGATCAATGGTCCATATCTTTTTTGGAGTTGGGTGCTTTAGATACGTGTGTTCTAACCTTTAACTCAAGGCATTATAATCCAAGAAGAGTTTCTCGGTGGTGCAATTCGTTAACCAAGTGGAAGAGTGTTTTTATAGTTTTAGAGATTGATTTGAAAAGATTGTTTCAGTGTGTTCTACATCGGCTCTTCGTCATCCTCTCGTCTTCGATAATCTTTCACTTTCTTTTGTGATCTATTTACGTTGTACTTGAAGAGATCTCGTGATCCGTGTGGATCGAGGGAGGGTTTGTAAATAAGTTAGTGTATTTTCCTTTATTCCATCCGTGGAAGATTTTTCGGTTTGGACTTTGATTATCCCATGGTTTTTTCGTCAGGATTTTTCACATAAAAATTATTGTGTTTGCGTTGTGCTCTTGTGTGTGAATTTTACTATAATTGGTTTGATTTTCCTTGGTCTTCACAAAGTTCTCTTAGTTTGGGGAACGAGTTTTCGTGTTCGTTCCCGACAAAGTGGTATCAGAGAGAGGTTGATAGGTGTTAGTGGTTGACAGTCAAACCGAAGAGAAGTGGTATATGTGAAGCAAGTGAGCATGGTAACCTAAACGGTGCCAACTATCGCTATTGATGGAATAAGATGAAGGATTTGTTATTCGTCAACTATTACCATTGATGAAATAAGATGAATGATTTGCTATTCATCAAGAAATTGTATTTGCCATTGTTTGCTTCTGAGAACACAATTGATAAATTCGAAGAGGACTGGAGTTTTGAGCATATACAAGTGTGTGGATATATCAGGATATTTGTGGACGAAAAAGTGTATATACATTGCCAATATTGAGCGTGCAAGGACTTTCTAGAAGAAGCTGGAATCCTTGTATGCGAAGAAGATCAGAGTTAATAAGTTGTTATTGATTCGACAAATTATGGGACTTTGGTACAATGATGGTTCGTCAAGTACAGACCATTTGAGTGGATTCCAAGGCGTGGTTGACTAATCATCCTCTATGGGAGTAAAGTTTGTAACCCCTGTTTCAGAATTTTTTAAATTCTATTTATTTTATTTGTTTTAGTTGTTTTATTTATTTTAAATATTTTGTGTTAGAATTTTTTTTTAATTTCTATAAAACGAAATCATAAGTATTTTTGAATAACTAAAAGGTTTGCCACATTATTTTTAAATAAGATTTAGATTTATGCCAATATGATTTTAAATTATTTGATTATATTAAGTATTATTTTAAATTATTATTGTGACCAATTATTGGATTGGGATTAGATTGATTTAGTTTTAAAATTTTATTTGATTTGGATTAATGGGATGATTTATCCGTTAGGATTCTTGATCCTTATCTTATAACCATATTTGAATTAAATCGTATCTCCATTTAAATAAATCTAGACATCTTTGGATTAGCCTAATCCTATTGGAATCATATCTACATTTATTTAAACCTATCCTTATTTAAAGGAATCATAATCCTATCCTAATCATATCCATATTAATTAAATTCTAATCATATCCTAATTAAGTAATAAATACCCATTATATATAAAAATTAAACTTGTAAACATCTCTCATATTTTTCTTTTGCCAAATTTTGTCATTTTCGTTCAATAGTCCAAAATTCGTCATAAATTCACCCTCGTTTTTCAAAAGCTGTAGCAACTTCGCGAAGCCGTTGCAACCAACTTTGGACTCGATTTCACATCCACTTTTTTTGTTAGAACGGTATCCAGATTAACTTTCAAAATATATAATTTATTTTATGTAATTATGAACACGAATTTCTATAAAATTGTTTGAGTGAGTTGTCCGAAAACGTGTCGTACTGTTTTTTAGATTGTGGGAGATGCCGAATTCTGTTTTGCAAACTGTTTGATGTTTTGGAAAGTTGACACATAGATATATAACATATAAATTTTCTATAAATTAATAAAATAGTTTAGTATTTTGTAAAGCCCCAGTCCCAAAATACGTAGGACTAGGAATGGAGCATGCCAGCTGTATGCATACGAGATTTATTCCAATATATAAAAATCTCGAATACACACATGAGCTATAATGTGATTAAATAATCTTAATAATAAACAGTCACAGGTAATTCTACATCTCATACACAACAGTGATTAAAATAAATATGAATCAAATTAAAAGTCAAAGTATAATTGATAGCCGGGTGTAGATAAATCTACTACCAAGCACTAGTATAAAAGAGAAATGGAGTCCAACCTCCAAGACAAACAGATAAAAGAAAATGCAACTAAATAGTCTCCTCAACCCAATAGAAGCAACTATGATCAGAAGATACGACTCTCTCGATCGTGAATGAGGAGTCTAGTCCAGAGCCATATTCCTGCGGAAAGTCCTGCACTTTTTTACTTGGAGAGTTCACCAGGTCTTTAGAGGGACATAAAGAGAGACAGAAAAATATGCCATTAACTGAATATAAACTGCTCAACAATAAGTCAATCAGATCATAACATGGTCCAATACTCCACCCTTGAATTAGCGTACCATCCCCCCAACCAAACAAGGACAAGAGATGACACCCTAGTCCACCATGAAGAATCATTCTATGACCTAATTCGATATAGTATCCGCATCACAAGAAGGTCAGTACTTTCTCATCGAGGCAGTGAACCACACCTACAATCAAACAAGGACAAGGTGTGGCACACTAGTTCGCGACAAAATACTGTTCTAAGCCGCAATCAAGTATAAGTACACACGACAAAAGTACATATACCTTACGGATAAGGTAGCCTAACATTCTATGTGAATGCAATTTAAGAACAACCCTCCAATGCATGGACACCCTGGCTATAATGGTATTGGCATAGTCCCCTCTATGGCACCAGGGGTCTAAGAGCATGACATTCAACGAAGTGACAGTGGCCGTCAGTAATAATGTAAGAGCATAATGCTTCGCAGAACATCAGTGGCCGTCAGTAACAATGGAGTAATCTCACCCGCGTCTCCGACGGAGCTTACGCACTACTAAAATATGCTCTATTAGCGACGTCGTTTAGCGATGGAATGAAATTCCGTCGCTAACTATATAATATAGCGACTCCTTTCTAATGACGTCGCAAAACGTCGCTGAATAGCGACGTTCAGCGACACTAGATAAAGTATGTCGCGAAATAGCGACGTTCAGCGACATATTAAGAAAATATGTTGCTTATATTAAAATTCTTGCGATGGTTAGCGACGTCCACTATTGACGTCGCTAACTTTTTTACTTAGGGCACAGGACTCCTTTTTTCCCCTCACTCGAAAAATCGAAAACTCGAAACTCTTTTTCCCCCTCCCCCCCCGGCGACTCCCTCCCTCGGTGACTCCCTCCCCCCCCCCCCCCGTCGAGCTCCTCCTCCTCGAGCTCCTCCTCCCCCAATCCGAGCTACTTCTCCTCTCCGGCGGTAAACCCTAACCTAATTCCTCCTCCTCCTTCTCTCCCCCCCACACACACATACACACACAGACACACACACACACACACGCACACACACACACACACACACACATACGGAGGGTGACACACCAAGTATTTGTGGAAATGCCCAATAGGTCATTTAGAATCCTAATTTCTGTTTTGTGCATAAATGAGGGTAGGTTAGTCATGGTTAATGTATCCCAATTGGTTTTCATATGGTTTCCTATATATATCTATGTATTTTTGACCCACAAGTCATGTATATATGTAAATATATGTAAATTGGTATATATTTATGTATGTGGACTATTTTAGATAAAAGTTTATAAATATATAGTGTGTGCGGTTGTGTTTTTGTGTGAGAGTGAGAGAGGGGGAAGCATGGCAAGTTATTGGCTATCCATTTAGCCTTTGGTTTGTGTGTTTATGGCTTGGATTGGTGGTTGGTTGTTTGTGGTTATGTGTGTTTGTTTGAAGAAAGGGGTTAGATATTGTTTTAATAGTCTGTTTGTGCTTGTGATGAGATGTGAGAGTGTGTGAGTGTATGATTGTGTTTTTTTAGTGTGTGTTTGAGGAAGGGCAGGTTAGATGTGGTACTGTGGTAGTATGGTAGTGTGAGTGTGAGTGAAGAGGGATATTAAGATAAGTGTTAGAGTGTGTGTGTGTGTGTGTGTGTGTGTGTGTGTGTGTGTGTGTGTGTTTGAGAGTGAGAAATGTGAGAGGGATTTAGATGTGTTAGTGAGTGTTGTGTGTGTGTGTTAGAGAGGGTATGATAGAGTAGCAAGAGGGAGAAACAAGTGGCTGCAAGGGTAGCAGCAGCAGCAGCTTGTGCTGCAGGGTAGTAGCAGCAGTAGCTGCAATGCCAGCAGCAGTTGCTAACAGCAGTAGCAAGAGCAGTGAGGGCAGCAGCTGCAATAGTGACTAGAAGCTAGTGTCTCTTATTATGTTGGGGTGGTGTAGTTTTGTTTTAGGATGAGTATGTTAGTGTCTACACATAAGTTAGTATCCTAAGTTAGATATTTAAGATAGTATCCTAGGCACTAATTTAATATCTTGTTTAGGATGTTAGTATCCTAGAGTTAGATAAGTGAGTTAATATCTTAGGATACTAGAAGTTAGTATCCTAGATAGGTTAGTTAGTGTCTTGGATAGGTTAGTTAGTATCCTATTTATCCTAGATAAGTTAGTATCCTAAGTTAGATATCTTAGGGTAGTTAGATTATGCTAGTATCTTGACGGTATCAAGATAATAGAATATTAGGATATGGGCTAGAAGTTAGTACCCTAAGTTAGTATCTTGGCTAGAATTTGGTATCCTAGGATAGTTAGATATCCTAGTATCTTAAGAGTGTCCTAGATTAGTCTATGGTAATAGGATACCCTATAGGGTATATCTCTATGTAAATATTAGAGGATCTTAGGAGTGTTGGTATATTGTTAGAACGGTAGAGTTAGTATCCTAAGGTATCTAAGGTATTAGCAAAGTAATGAGAATTACCTATAGCCTAAGGATAAGGTATTAGCTAAGGTAATGGGTATGATGTTAAGGCAGGTGGATAGATACTAGCCTAAGGTAGATGGTAATATCTATTAGCCTAAGGTATTAAGTTATCTACTAGCCTAAGGGTAGGATATTACTAGGATATGGTATTATCTAGTATCTAAGGTAAAGTGGATGTTAAGGTATTAGTTACCTAGACTAAGATATTGAGATTCCAACTTAAGGTATTGGTATTGGGATACCAATAGCGATAAGGTAAAAGGTACCTTGGTAGGTAATGACTAGAAATATGATATTTGATTAGATTTGACCTTGTTTGACCAAGATTGACTATTTTGACTAAAAGTCAAAGTAGAGTCAACATCTGACCTAAATTGGACTAAGAGTTGACAAAGTCAACTATAGGTCAACCCTTGACCTAGTTTGACCTTGTTTGACTTAGCTTGACCTAGTTTGACTTTGTTTGACTTAGTACAACCTAGTTTGGCCTAGATTGCATATTATTGTAACGTCCCAGTCCCAAAATACGTAGGACTAGGAACATAGACATGCCAGCTGTATTCATACGAAGTATACTCCAATATATGGAAGCCTCGTATAAATACATAAGCTGTAAAATGCAGTAGAACCATAACTAATCTCATCCACGCAAAATAAATGAATAAAAGACATCATATAAAGATAATGAATTGTCTTGATACAATATGTTGGGCGGAGACAAATCCACTACCAACAAAATAAGGAAAAGTACATAAAAAATGAAATGAGTGGCGAGCGAAGCGAAGACGATCCAAGTGCAATCATCCTCGAGAAATAGCAATGAACACGGCTAGAGCTAAAGCACCTACGAAAGACAATAGCACACACCTGGGAAGATAACCAGGTCCTCAGAGGAACGTAACAAGACACATAATATCATGCCATATAAACTGAATAAATATTGCTCAAATAAATAAGTAAATCGAATTATAACATGTTCCAATACGCACCTACTGAACGAGCGTACCATCCCCCTAACCAAACAAGGACAGGAGATGGTAAACTAATTCACGGTAACGTATCTTCCCATGCTATGAATCCAATATGGTATTCGGACCCCAACAAGGTTCAATACCTTCTCATTGAAGTAGTAAGTCACACCTACAACCAAACAAGGACAAGATGTGACAAACTAATCCGCGACAAGTTATTGTTCCAAGCCACGGTCAGATACAAGTACCCAAACCAAAAGTACTCGTACCTAACGGATAGGGTAGCCTACCGTTCTAAGTGAAATGTAGTTAAGAACAATCCTTCCTACGTATGGGCCCTGGCTGAATAGGATCGGTATAGTCCCCCTTGGGCACCAGAGGCCCCAGCAGTAAGAGCATGACGTTCCGCAAAATCGTCAGTGGCCGTCAGTAATCTTGGGTCATCAATCCCGTATCTCCAGCGGAGAGTCCGGGTCACAAGGGAAGTGCATCGAAGCCCATACGCTAAGGAATTGTCCTCCCCGCCCAATGCCTACTGTGTTGTATCCACAACACAAACCACTATAACCGCTAGGTCAAACTAGCATGCAACCTCTATTAGCGGTTATTCCTATCGCACGGCTTGTACGTACTGGTGGCCAGCCAATCACGCACTTTCGTGTTCTACATGCGACACACAACCTCGTGTTACAATGTGTCAAGGCCAATGAATACAACACACAAGGTGGTCCCTTAATTCTAGGTTTAATGTGAGAAAAATAATACATAGCAGGAAAATAAATGAACAGTAATTTCTAACAGTTATGCCATGTATCACAATTTTTGCATAAAAGAAAATAAATAATGCATGAAATATGAGCTAAAAATAAGTAAATAGCAAATGGCAAGGTGTCTTGCCTGGTATTACGCCTGGTGTGCTGCAATGATCAATGTGGCATGAACTGTGACTTCGGTGTAACAACTACACAAGGGGACCTCTGTTGGTGGTACAGACTGGTGCATCCGGTCCAGAACGGTCAATTTAGTTGGGGTTGACATAAGGAGGAAGGACAGGATTGGCAAAGGAATTGGAATAAGGGATTGAGTCACGGATGGAAAAATAAAGGAAATTGAATAATAACTATATGATTTTTAGAAAAGTAATTATAATACAAAAAAATGGTTTTCTTTTATAAGTCTAGAAAAATAATATTTTCATAAAATTTTATAAATAATAATATTTAGCAAATAGGTAGTTTTGCAAGTAACCACAATAATAACCATAATGAAATTAGTGAGAATAATAATAATTATATTAAATCAGTAAAATAGCCCAGCTTCTTCCCCCATTATACATAGAAAACAAAATAATAGTAATAATAATAAAATTAAGAAAACTTTAGTGGTTGATCTTCTTAAAATACCTACAATAACAAAATACTATAACAATATTAATAATTGTAATAATAGAATAATAAAATAATAATAGAACTAATACTACATTAGAAACCTGTACTGTAACTATAATGGAAACAATAATAATAATAATAGAATAAATAGATATAATAATAAATATAACAACAATAACCATAAAAAGTAAAATAAAATAAAAAATAAATAAAATAAACTAATAAAAATACGAACGCTATTGGACTCTCAGTCCCGAGGAGAACCAACTCTCTGTTGTCTCCTCGTTTGAGGAGAACACCAAGCAACAAAAAAAAACTCTGAATAAAAAAAAGGAAAGAGGGGGAGAGGGTGAACGGAGGGGGAGAGGTCGAGCAAGAGGAAGGAGAGAGGGGCGCTCAGGAGGGGTAGCGGTCTCGGCTGACGGATAGACGGCGGTGAGCTCCGGCGCCGCGCGGAGTGATCGGGAAGTCGGAGGAGATGGGTTCAGCTGGCGGAGGCGGTGGCCATCGGCGGTTAGGGCTCGCGGTGGTTGGTGGAAAAAGGGGAGACGACGGTTGACGGCCAGAGGAGAGGGAGCTCCGGCGAAGCCGGACGCGGCGGAAGAGAGGGCGACGAGTGGTGAAGGGGAACGGGAAGCGGGCGGCGGAGGCTGCTCGTGGAAGCGGAGCGGGGAGATCGGGCTGGAGTAGGGATTCGTCGAGGGGGGTTTCGGTAAGACGGCGTTAGGTGGCAGCGGACGGTGGAGGAGAGGAGCTGCGGTGGTCGGGCGCGGGGGTTGGGCGGATCGGGACGGACAGAGCGGCTGTTCGCCGGTGACTCGAGGAGCTCTGGTGACGGGAAGGTGGCCACACAGCGGCGCACGGGCGGAAGTCGACTGCGGCGTTGGGAAGAGGTAAGGGTCTTGGTTATTTTTCCTTGGGGTTTTGGGCTGCGGATTGTAGCGGTGGTGATGGGTTAGGCGCTGGTGGTGGCAGGGTGGTTTGGGTGGTGGTGTGGGTGTGTCGAGGCTGGTTGTTGGCCGAAAATTGGTCGGGTGTTGGCGGGGCTGTTGGTGTGACGACGACGACGGGTGGTGGCAGAAGTGGTGATGATGGGTGATGGGGAATGGTGGAGGTGGTGGTCGTGGAGTCGACGGGTGGTCGACGGGGACGCTGTGGCGGTGTTGGTTGTAATGGTGTTGTTTGGTCGGGGATGAGGGAGGTGGTCGGACAAGGGCAGCGGTGGTTGGCTGAAATTTTGGGAGCCGTGGTAGTGATAAGGTTTTGTCGAGGAGGCGGGGAAGAAGACGACGGAGAGGATGGATGGCAATATTAGGCGTAGGATTTATTTGTGTCGGGATTGTCGACACGGAGATAAATGTAATTGTAATTATGGAATAAGATTTATGGATGAACACGGACACGATGCACGTAGATTTATGGAGGAAATTTGTGGGCGATGAATAATGTGGAGGAGTACCTGCCTATTTATAGGATGTGGGAATTCCCACTTAGATATGGACTAGGATATTTAAAACCCAATTTAGATATTTCCTAATTTAATTTAAAAGCAATCAAATCAAAAATCAAAATCCAAATCCAATTAAATATAATCAAATCCTATCCTTTATTTTAAAAATAATTAAGATAAATCAATTTCCAAATATAGATACTTATTTAAATAAGTCCAAAAATTAAATCAAGATTTAAATCTTCACAAAAATTTTGAAATATATTTTCCAATAATATTAATAATAATAATTTCGAAAATTACATTAATATTTTTAAATATCTTTTTGAATAATAAAATATTAATGAATCTCGAAAATTATATTTTTACTAGCAAAATATTTATGAAATATTTGTATGCACGAATAACGTTATTTATTCTAATTGAAAGGCTCTTCACAAATAAAATTATAATTTAGGAAATTTTGATAGCTAAATTAAATATTACATATATTCTTTTGAAACTATAATAATAAAAAATGTTTCTCTAAAAATATGTACGCTCGCACATATTCGCACTCGTCGAGCAAAAAAATAAAATTTTGTGCACGACGTAAAATACGACTACGCGACTTACAATACAAAATTTTAAATCCGTACAAATATTAATAAATAAAAATATAGTAGAAATTTAGGGGTTTTACAATCATGCACTAGAAATCATGCCTAATATTGTTATTAGTAACTGTCCGCTACTAATGTATGTCCCATAATAAGACATAATATACGAATTTGTGCCTATTGGATAATGTATGTCCATCTTTGCAGAATTATTTCCAAATGGATATGAATTACTACTTGCGGAATCGTTCATGGATGTACAATCGTCGTCCTGATGATATGTGTGGTGTGCGGGATGAATACATAGCGGGAGTAGAGCAGTTTCTGCAGTTTGCTAAGGCGTTCCCTCAGTACATGGATGACACCAAAATTAAGTGTCCGTGTGTGAAATGTCATAACGTGAAATATTATCCAGAAGTGGAAGTGACATATCATTTGTACTCGAGGGGTTTCACGCCTAATTACTATCAGTGGACCGCACACGAAGAACTTGTGTCTTTAGCATCAGAGCCGGGGCCTTATGTTGAGTCGTATATGCATGCGGGACCTAATTTTATTTCAGATAATCATGCATACGACGACGGGTGCGTGAACATAGTTTTCGACGCTTCGGGGCCTAGTTTCGTTCATGATGCAGCTGAGGAGGCACCGAATGTCGATGCTGCAAAGTTTATGGAGTTGCTGGAGAATGCAAGGACTCTATTGTATCCGGGTTGTGAGGATCATTCACCGTTGGAGGTGGTTACAAGACTGTTGAGCATTAAGTCAGATTTTAACATGTCGTAAGAATGCTACAACCGAGTGTTGGAGTTGATTATAGAGATCTTGCCGGCGGGTGCTAAGTTACCTAAAGACTTCTATCTGTCTAAAGAGGATGGTGAGATCGCTCTGGATGGGATACGAGAAAATCGATTCTTGTCGCAATGGGTGCATGCTGTACTACAAAGACGACAAGGACGCAGATGTGTGCAGATTTTGTGGTGCTGATCGCTATAAGACAACTACTACAGGAGGGTCTACCGGTGCAAGAAGACTGACCGATTCAATGCACTACTTGCCTTTAACGCCGCGGCTGCAAAGATTATTTATGGTGAAAAAGACGGCCGAAAATATGAGTTGGCACATGCGAGAACAGATTGAAGGAGTGTTGGATCACCCATCCGATGGAGAAGCGTGGAAGCACTTTGATCGAGTGTATCCTGATTTTGCTTCAGATCCGCGTAATGTCAGGTTGGGGCTATCTTCTGACGGTTTTACTCCTTTTGGTCTTTCGGGATCCCAGTATTCGTGCTGGCCTGTGATTGTCACTCCGTATAACCTACCGTCTTGGATGTGCATGAAGACTCAGTACATGTTTCTAACCGTTATAATTCCTGGTCCGAACAATCCAAAGAGGAACATTGATGTGTACTTACAGCCTTTGATAGATGAGTTGAATCAGTTATGGAAAGTAGGCGCTAACACGTACGATGTTTCCAGGAAGCAAAATTTTCAGATGAAGGCAACCCTTATGTGGACCATCAACGACTTTCAGGCCTATGGAATGTTATCTGGATGGAGCACTCATGGCCGTCTCTCATGTCCGTATTGCGTGTACCGTACTAAGGCTTTCCGCTTGAAACACGGAGGAAAATCGTGCTTCTTTGATTGTCATCGGCAATTTCTGCCAAAAGATCATCCGTTCAAAAGGAACAAGAATGCATTCCGTGCCGGCGTTGTAGAGAAGGGTGATCCACCGCCAAGATGGTGTGGAGCCACGATATGGGAGGAGGTTAGAGATTTTTCAAGTGCTATCGAAGATCCTACAACTGGGTACAAGTACGATAGATTTGGTAGAGATCATAACTAGACAAAGAGGAGCATATTCTGGGATCTACCATACTGGAGTACCAATCTGATCAGACGTAATCTTGATGTCATGCATATTGAGAAGAATGTGTTTGATAACATAATTAATACTGTGATGGACGTAAAGAGAAAAATGAAAGACAATTCCAAGGCCAGGTTGGACTTAGAAGAAATATGCAAACGCCCTGCATTGCATTTGATAGAACAGAATGGAAAACAGTTCCTGCCGAAGTCAATTTTCTCGCTGGACAAGGAGGATAAAGTGAGACTTTATCGGTGGATCCAGGGCCTAAAATTTTCAGACGGATATGAGTCAAATCTGAGAAGATGTGTCGATCCGAAGGAAAACAAATTGACGGGTATGAAGAGCTACGACTGTCACGTATTCATGGAGAGGTTAATTCTGATTGCATTTCGGGAATTCTTACCGCAGGCAGTTTGGGATCCATTAACGAAGCTTAGCATATTCTTCAAGGATCTTTGTTCTAAGAAATTGCTCGTTGATCGTCTAGAAAAGCAAGAGAAGGACATTGCGGTAATAATGTGCAAGCTAGAGAGGGTGTTTCCTCCTGGATTCTTCGACTCTATGGAGCATTTACCGATTCATCTATCCTATGAGGCACGTATTGGTGGACCCGTCGAATATCGATGGATGTACCCGTTCGAGCGACATTTGAATCACCTAAAAAGAAAGGTGAAAAATAAGGCAAGGGTCGAGGGTTCTATTTGTGAAGCCTATGTTCTCGAGAAGATTACAAACTTTTGTTCGATGTATTTCAAGCCTCATGTTGCAGCTGATAGAACGAGATCTTCAAGAAATGACGACGGAGATCATGAATGTAATGATACAATACTGAAGGTATTCAATGCTCCAGGAAAGCCATCGGGTAAAATGAAGAAGAGATATCTGAATGATGATGAGCTAAGGGCTGCTCAGGTGTATGTATTAGTCAACTGTGACGAGGAAGAAGTAGAGAAACTGGAGGGGTAAGTAATTAATACATCTACATTATTTTAATAGTGTTGATTATTATACTATTACATTAATTGAACGATGTTGTTTTCAGCATATTTAATGATGATGTAAGGTCAGGTAGGCCACACATAACAGAAGAAGAACTAGAATAAGAAATGAGGCGTTATTTTCTATCATGGTTGAGTGCATATGTAAGACTTGAGAACTCTGTAATTACCTTTCTGTATATGCACTTGATTGAGAATGACCTTAATTTCTTTTTTCGTGGTATTTAGGTCGATCGTCCATACGCAAGACTTGAGAATGAGTCTATTAGAACGCTAGCCAAGGGACCAATTTATGCTGCAAAAATATGGCCAAGCTACTGTGTTAATAGGTTTAGGTTCAAGTCAACAACTTGCCCGATCAGAGACAACTTTGTGGATCTCGACTCCACCAAAAACAGTTGTTTGTGTATCAGATCTTCGAACTACAAAGATGTTGATACAGGCAACGATTTCTATGGCATGCTACGGAAGATCGTGGAGCTGACATATAGTTATGGAATAGAGCTTGCTAAGATTGTGTTATTCAGGTGTGATTGGTTCGATCCGATTGAAGGTCAAGGTTGGAAAGTAGACAAGTACGGTCTTGTGGATATAAACTATCGGCGTCGATATCAAGCCTACGAACCATTTATCCTATCAAGTCAGGCTCAGCTCGTGTACTTCACAAGTTATCCTAAACGGGAAACAACAAGGTCGGACTGGTGGGCAGTATGCAAGACCAAAGCTAGAAATACCTTTGAGGTTGACGATATAGCTTATCAAGAGGATGAACTACCTCTTGTAACAAATATTATAGAAGTGGACACGACGAAAGTTCCTCATTACACATCTAATTGTGTAGAAGAAGTAGAATTATCTGAAGAGGAAGATACAGATGAAAGTGAAGATGTAGAGGAAGAAGAAGAAGAAGAAGAAGAAGAAGAAGAAGAAGAAGAAGAAGAAGAATAAGAGCTAAATGAACTAGATGAATTTTCAGAAGAGGATTAAATCTGTACTTTTGTTTTATCATCATATTTGACACTTTAGTGACACTTTTATCATATAAATCTATGACACTTTAGTAACAGTTTAGTGACACTTTTATCTGGGACTATGATATTTTTCAAAAATCTGTGATGTCTATCATATAAATATGTATTTTTGTTTTATTGTCATCAGGTACGACTAGACCATCTGGACGACGCGGAGGATTTTATATTAGGCAGTCCCGTCTGCCTCAGGCTGGGGATGGAGAATCCGTACCCTCATCCTCATCTCCGAGATGCTATTGTACCATTCTGTTCTCGGTCCATTATCGGGACAGGACAGTTCCAGCAGGTTGGCGACTCCTCCATCGTCGTCCAGCGTTCCTGATCCCGCATCCAACATTCCTGATCCCGCGTCCAGTATTCCTAATCCCACGTCCAGCATTCCTCCTACCGACGGATCCATGGGGGGAGCCGACGTCGAGCATTTGGAGGACGGTGATCAGACTGATCCTGTCCAGGCAGGAGGTGAGAGCGACCCTCCATGCGCTCCCCCGGGCGAGACGCATATGGAGATTTGGACGGACGGACCTACGAAGTAAGTTAATTGGTTAATATATATTTCTTAAATGATTATATGTACATATATATTCATGAGAATTATTATTGTATAGATATCGGCCTCCTGCAGTACAGAGACAGCTGGGGGTATTTCTGAGGCAGAACTATGGTGGGCCTTGGATTAACTACTCAGATGCTCCCGCAGATAGGAAGGACTTTTGGTTCGCCCACTACAAGGTAAAAAAATTATTTATTTTTAAATTTTAATAATCATTTGTGTATATTATACATCTTTCTATTTTACTTCTGGTAGAGGACCTATTTCTATCCACCACACCGGACGACGAAGATCGAGGGCCAATTTTCTTCCGTCGCAGGCAAGCTCATCCGTGATGCGATCCACGACCAGAAGTCTCGTGATCGCTCCGGACAGCCGATCCATGGTTGGATCGTGCCAGAGCAGTAGACTACGACGAAGGCTAGATTCAGCGAGCCCAGGTACCAGAAGCGGTCTGACAAGGCCAATGTGGCACGGTCGAGCGCCGGTAAGTGGTGTGGTAGCTCCATTCCGATGACGGAGCATTTTCGTCGTCTGGTACGTTTCCTATGACGGACATCATTTTATATATAGTTGGATAGAATGTTTAGTACTAATAATAGATAATATATTTTAACAGGTAAAAAAGGGTGAGGACCCCAACATGGTGACCGTCTTTCTGGTCACCCATCGGAAGGCTGGTGAGTTCATTGACGAGAGGGCGACGCAGGCATATGTACGTTCTATTCTTTATATTAATTTACTATAATTTAGAAAATAGGAAAATAGATATCAATATAGACTTTAGCAAACACTTATACGTTAGCAAACATTGTTCTAGGCCGAGTTTGTTCGGCTACAAGAGGAGGCGGCTGCTGCTGCTAGTGCACCAGCAGAGGGAGGGGCTGGTACTTCCTCCCAGCCGCATACAACTCCATTGCCGGACAAGCTCTGGATGACCGCCGTTGGCGGTCTTCAGAAGGGTACATACTACGGTACGGATCCTACGGCGCCTATTTGGCTTTAGAGTCATCCCGGGCCCTCCCGTGCCCCCTCTGTCAGTGCGCAGTCTCCAGCTTTGCAGGCGTCATCACGAGCGCAGGATGTGTGCAGACAGCTCTAGGAGCTGTGCCGCGAGTTGCAGCAGCAGATTTTTGAGGCAGCTGGGGCAGAGCGACGATCCGACGATCCAATGATCACCGGACGATTTGATGCGGTCGAGCGCAGTATACAGAAGCTGATGAGTCTGCAGCAGGCTACAGCTGCAAGCTTGCACACGCTCACCGAGTCTACGCAGCACATAGAGCGTAGACAGGTCGAGCTGGAGGGATCGCAGAGGACCGTGGCTGCCTCACTCACCCAGCTGCATACTTCTCTTGAGGCAAGTACTCAGAGGATGGTGACTACTCTTGCTGCGCATGGTGACCGACTGCCAGAGCTGGAGCAGATACGTCCTCCTGGTCCATCGACGGCGCCGACTTCAGATGTTGCACTGCCTCCTACTGCCCCTACGGTGCAGCTCACACATGAGCAGTATGAGTACATGCTATCCCAGATGCGCGTCAGGGGTCCGCAGTGATTTTATTGATTTTTTTATGAGTTGTATGTATTGGCCCTGTTGACAAATTGTTTATTGGTACACATTTGTTTATACACTTGGTGGGAGACTTTTTATCATCTTCCATTTTTATTTTACTCTATTGGATGTTTGTGATGGTGTGTGTCTGTGAAGTGTAGTTTGTTGGATATTTACTTTGTGATATTTACTTTGTTGGTATTTTTATTGTGATATTTACTTTGTGATATCTGCGACGGGGATGACAAATATACCTACGCTGGGTTATAAGCGATGATCTGATATACAAAGGAGGTGCTGCCCAAATTTTAAAAAAATATAATGTGTATTTTTGTGATAATATGTGTCTATGTTTACAGTGTATGTGAAATGCAGTGTTCGGAACCATCGATAGTTTCAATTACTGTTGTATGTTTTATCTTGGACAGTAAGAGCAACTGTTCAGGGTGTACTTCTGAGAGCTTCATTTTCACATCCTTCTCTCTCTCGGGATGTCGTACAGGATCCCGAGAAGGTGAAGGACGTGAAGATGAAGCTCTGAGAAGTGCACCATGAACTGTTGCTCTTTTTATCCAAGATAAAACATAGAACAGTAAGCGAAACTGTCGATGGTTCGAACACTACACTTCACACACACTGTAAACACAGACACACAGCATAACAAAAATACACATTTTATTTTTTAAATATTTTTTATTATTCTGCGACGTATAGCGACGGATAGCGACGTCTTAGCGACGTATTGGGACGTCGCTATACGTCGATGTACGTCGCCAAATTGCTGACGTAGCAGGCATGCCATGTCATCATGTAAATAGAACAGGACGTCTCTACGTAGTCACCCGACGTCGCTAAGTTTGTGACGTAAAAATTTCGTCGCTCTACGTCGCTAATTTTACGACGCCTCAGCGATACGACTTTGACGTCGCAAATAGCGACGTAGAGCAACACATGTGCCATCTGCGACTTGCTTAAAAGCGACCTTTATTTTCCGTCGCTAAATTCGTCGCTAATTAAGATTAGCGACGTATTTTCCATTATTAGCGACGTACGGTTACGTCGCTAATTTGCCTTACTTTAGTAGTGACGTCTTACAAAAGAAGAAGTGTGTACGTGGACCATACGCTAAGGAACTGTCCTCCCCGTCCATGCCTATCTATGTCGTATCCACGGTATATATAACCTCTATTAACTGCTAAGTCAAACTAATCATGCAAATACTATTAGCAGTTAACCCTATCGCACGGTCTATACGTACCGGTAGCTTGCCGATTACGCAAGTCCGAGATCTATATGCGACTCGCGACTTCGTGGCACACATGTGTCCAGGCCACTGGGTTCAGCACAAACAAGGGTCGTCTATTAAATCTAGGTTAAA